>CAEGAE010030762.1:0-22960 GCA_903067095.1 Girardinus metallicus | reverse complement strand
TCTGGGCCTCCCTTCTTAGGCTGCTACCCCCGCGACCCGACCCCGGATAAGCGGAAGAAGATGGATGGATGGATGGATATACTGATAAATAAAATATTGAAGGATCGGTGAATTTGAAAGAGGATACTGAAAGCATTAAAGCAAATGAGTCTTCAGATACGAAAACTGTATTTTCTGGGCCTGTATACAAGGTTCATAGTAATCAATACAATCAAAGACCATCAATCTGATGACAGGTGAAGACAATGCAGTTCATTTTTATAGCTCCAATGGACTATAGTAATAAAATCTTATCTGTAACGCTATTTAAATGTTGTGTGAACATTTAAAGAAGAAAATAGTCTTTACTAAAAGGTTTCAACAGTTCCAAACAAGCAAACAGATTATATACATTTTGTTTAATTGTACAGTAAAAACATTTTTTAGATAAAATACGTTTTTATTTTCTAAAATCCATATTAAATGAGGGTATTAGAAAGAGAGAATTGGTTAAAATGAAATTGTGATTTTGTGTTAGACCCTGCTTTGATGATGCATTCTGCAACTGTGTTGAGGAGCTAATATGACAGCAGGACAAATTGCATGCCTGTCAGGGATTTCAGGGAGATTACCTCCCTTTCAACATGGAACTGAGGGACATTTTACATACTGACATCTGCTTCTCCCAATCACTAAAAAGTCAGTACAAGAGCAGATGAAAGAGTGCAGCTCTTTGTCAGAAAGTACACGAGAGAAATTGGTACGGATAATTTTTTCCACAAAATCCCACCCCCTGGACAACCACAGAAACTTACATTTCACTAAGTAATTTATTCAGTGACCTTAAAAATAGAGAAAGATAGAGAGAAAAATGTGATGGGAATTCTGTGTTAGCAGGGAGGTAAAAAGAAAGCTAGTTATAGTCTGAAGAACCAATCACTTGCTCCAAGAAGAGCCAAGAGGAAATCTTTATTTTGAAAAGATTCTGCCAAAGTTCACATTGGTCACCATTTCCTTATTTATTTATTTATTTTTTGGCATCAACAGTACTCTTAAAAATAAGATGTAGCGATATGATTTGACTAGATTAGCTGCCAAGGCATAATTCAGTAAAATCTAACTTGTGAACATCTTAGGACATCTTGGCAACAGGATATTAGCATTAGCATTGTGCAGCTCTGTTGTTGACCAGAGCACTCAGGCTTATCTGTCATTCCAGGCTTGTTCGGTCTGCAGCTGGCAGTGTGAAGGCTGCTGGTGCTTGCCATACAATAGGAGCTCCCCAATAACCTGAACCACCAAAGTGAAGAACAGCATCCGGTTCCACTCCTAACGGCAGCACACACACTCACAAAGAAATGCATTTCTCTTCAATCAAAAACAACTTGTAGCACAGAGTGAATATTAGGAAAAGAAAAAGTCAGGAGAAAATGTTTGCTCTAAGATCAGTGAAAGTAGCTGTCATTCCATTACAGATGTACGCAAAACTATACCAAAAAACCCCAAAAATTTGTAATTGCATTGTTTCTATTAAATAAGAAATGCAATTACGGTCACACATGAATAAGCTTGTTCACGCAATGCGTAATTAAAAAACATGCTGTACCATCATTGTTCTGCCACTTCCTGTCGTTTTTTCCGTCTTTTCCACAAGTAGCAACATCCAGTTGTTGATCACGACTTGTGATGCAAAAAAAAAAAGTGTTTCCATTGCAGTTTTGCAAAATGCATTATTTTAAAGAAGAACATCCCGAGGAAAAAACTTTGTAAAAAAACACATGTTTTTTTTCAAAATTGGTGTGTTTACATTAAGCCATTTCCATTTATTTTCAAAATGTGCAATTTTATAGTCAGTAGAAACACAGCTTATATGACCTATTACCTTGTTATACAGACTGGTATGCAAATACATAAGACATGTGAGAGTTTCACTAGTAATGATTTGAACTTACCTGAGCATACATTGATTATTGTATTGGTGTTTATCAACTCTAAAAAATACTTGTAAGTTGTAGAAATATTTTTAAAAGATGATGCAACTCACACAGGCAATATGAGATTGAAAGTTAAATATATGTTCCTGAATCTGTAGCGGGTTGAAAATAAATGTATGCTTCATGTTCCTAAGCTCTTAGAAACAGACTGTGGTGAGAAAGATCTGAGCAGAAATGTTTACACCTCAACTTTCTGCACGCCAATCAAACTAGACTATCAGTTGGCACTCAGAGAAAATTCATAACTACCAAACTGCGTGTCAAAGGTTATTCTATCATTTTTGCAGTTTTTGGTCCAACTTTCATTTATCTTCTCTAAATTTCCCACTTGACCACCATGTAGGTTTAAAAAGCAGCACAGTCATAGTGGTGCATTTAGGTTGCCACTTTTTAGTGCCTCCTTTTTAACGTGGGTTGAGATGCTAAGATCATTTCTAAAGAGAGTCAAATATCTACAATCACACTAAAACATGCAATAAAACTAACAAAATACTTATTTGAAAAATGTTTTAGTGCTTTCTTAAAATTACCTAAATATACAAATTGGTCGTTCAGATTGTGTGTAGTAATAATTACTTCAGCATTAATATTCATAAAAATGTTTCCCATCATGTCGCTACACTCCACTGGAAAACGTCCATTAAGAAAAACAGAATTTTTTTTTACATGGGTCCACTGGAGAGCAATTTCATAGTGCATGCTAAAGGCCATTTTTCAGTTTGAGAGTACTTGAAATGTCAACAGACCATGTGTAATGACGGTACAAATAAGTTTCAGTGCAACCTTGATGGATAAAGGTGTAAAACAAGCCACTGCGCAGGTCAGTCTGAAAAAGCAATAACCGCATTCAGCTTGGCAGCTGGGGCTTCTGATTAAAAGCAACAACCTCAGATGAGCTGAAAGAAATTTACAATATTAAACAGAGTGAAATTCTGTCCCTCTAAGTTTTTAAAGCGTAACATGAGAGCTGCAGAAGAAACAAGCCAAACAGCTGAACAAGCACTTCAAATCAAAGAGTGTGCAGAGAATAAAACCATAAGTGCAGGTCAAACATTTGCTAGTTATCTCAAATTTACTTTGATTAGGTTTATGAAAACCCCAACGGCACACTACTAATTAATCATCTGTGTCATTAAATCAAAATATCCAGGCTGAGGAAAATACACATTCACACAATCTCAAAAAACATAAAAGCACACTGTTATTGTTCATAGGCCCCCCTCTGTGCACGGCTGCATACTGCTGAAATTATAGGAAGAATGATTACAAATTACAGTAATCAGCGTTCTTAATTAATAGTCAGATGCTGCATATTGAGATGCCAGATGAACACAACCAAAACTCAAGGGCTCCTAGGCTGTGCTTGAATGTGGATGATAGCTTCTAACCAACATGTATGACTCATGGCAGGTAATTCTACGGGGCCATTGTTCGTTTGACAGCAGCACGCTCCCACCAACTGCTCCTCTGATAACAGTGTTTATGTACTTTGGCTCCACAAGGCAAAGTGAAATGGCCACACTAACAAGAAGGCAGTGTAGGGAGGCAGTCGGCAGAATGGGCCACAATTTATCTCATGGGGATTGGCGAAATCAGCAGAATTCACCATAAAGATTAATCAGACGGACTCTAATTACACGCCCAATAGTGGACAGTCAGACTCCATCAGTTTGGGAGTCGAATCTGCAGATACGTTTCAATTTCAACAGTAATTTTGGGTGAAATGTAGAAATGTGATCCGATCTGTGTTTCAATCAAAGCTTTGTTAAAGGTGTTTCATTAAGAAAAATGGACTTATTTGAGCTTTATAATGGTATTCCCTCATCAAAAACATACCTGGAGTATTGCTTTGATTTTTTTCATGCACATGAGAAATGGGAGACGCTCACCACTGGGATAGAACCAAACCGCACTTTAACCGGTTAAGAGTACGACTTGCCTGTGGAAAAGCATCTGATGAGAACTGGTGGCAATTAGGGCTGTAATGATTCTTCAAATGATTTGAGTGCCTCGATTATTAAAATTCCTAGTGGAAAATTATCTGCCTCGAAATTTCGTTAACTTATATTTTATTAAGTAGCGCACCTTGTGATAATGTTGACGAATCTACAGATGTAGATTCGTCAACCAATACTACTTGTGTATGTGCGATATTTTTATCAGGAGGATGTGCATGAGGATATGTCATGTGCATTATTGTTGTCAACTAACACCACCGCTACAGAATTGTTCAAGTGGCTGGATGGTTATATATCAGAAAAACTGAAATAGTCCTCTTGCATTTTCATATGCACAGACGGAGCTGCTGTTATGACCGGATGGCTGTCTGGTTTAACTGCTCGGATTAAGGAAGTTGCACCTCAATGTGAATGTACACATTGTATCATTCACAAGGAAACGCTGGCAAAAATGTCACCAGAACTGAACAGCATATTGAATGATGTTGTTAAAGTTCTTAATCATGTCAAAGCAATGGTAGGGAATGATCTTCTTCTTGCCATTTGTCAACAAACCGGCAAGAAGAAGATCAGCTGCTGGAGATTGCGAATGATGGCGGCTTGGAAAGTATGTTTGAGACAGCAACACACCACACACAAACTGATTTCACTCCCCGACATTCAGATTCCAGACAGAAAAACTCATAAAACCCACTATATCACTTGTGAATTCAGACGAAACAAACATGGATGACAACGTGGAAGCAATGGCGATAGTTTGTCAGCTTATTTTAAGCAATAAAAGATCTAATAAAAAGAAAAGGCATTAATCAATGTTTTGCTAGTCACAATCTACCTGCAATGCATGTGACGGCATCAAGCCCTGACTGGATGAATAACCTTATCATTAAAATCTAATTATGTTACGTTACTGATAAATAACTGAAAAGTTACCAGGTTTATCGACTGCAGTAGCAGTTTCTATCCAACTCCTCTCCTTGTCACTTCTGTGGATATTAATTGTATGAAATGTTGAATAAACATTCAAGTTGTTTCCACATATCTCCATTGTCATAAAGGGAAACTCGGGGGGGAAAAAATTGTGCCGTGTGAACTAGGCTTTAGGGTTTATTCCTCCAAACTGCAGTAAAATTGTCAAGCGTTGACCGGTCTGTGGTGATAAAAAGATTGGGGACCAATGCTTCATAATGTAAAGAGAAAGAAATATTTAAAAAGTTACCATCACATTATGGCGACACAATCTGAACAGACACATTGTTACTTCGGTTTTAATTGAAGTTAATACTTTAAGGTTTTAATCATGCTTTGTTTCTGTAATGGAAATCTTTTAAACATTTCTGTGATGTACTTCTTGGGTTGATTGAGAAGAAAACAAGTAGGGAAGCAAGAAATCAGCCTTCTATTGTGTGGCTGCTTTCTTCCTTTGACTCATCAATGCAAATCGCTTTGAGAAAAGGGAGCAAACTGATAGTTTCAAATAATGCTGGCTTCACCGGTGCAGGTACTTATTTCATTTTCTTTGATTTCATTTATATATTTGAAAAATCACCAAACACGCCAGCACCTAAAACTCCCAAAGTAAGCGCCTGATGCTGTCTAGACTCAGGAGCAGCAAACACAAATGTCAGATGGATTATCGGGTTTATTGTTGTGGCATTTTTCTTGCTCCCCACAGTTCGGAGCCTAATCTTGGGGGCATTGATTTTGCTCAAAATTCAGACATAATTATCAATGTTAAACAATACCAGAAAGCACATGCACATGTTTTCTGAAATACAGAAAGGAACTTGGATTGAGATCGAGATAACAGAAAATCCCATTGCTATCAACAGATATTGAGGTAATTTTGTCAAAACAAAGTAGATTTTCATAACCCATAAATGTTTTTATATTTTGTCACATAAAGACCATAATCGACTTTATCTGGCTCTGGTGAGACAGACCGACACAAAGTTGAATATTATAAAATAGAAGCAAATATATTGTTTTCAAAATATTTTCTCAAGCCATGTAGGGAATACAGCAAACATGAAAAATGCTGTTGTGGTAAAACTGAGAGAAGGTGCGTCCTCTGAGCGGATGACTAAATATTCTATCAAAACTACAATTGAAAAAAGTTTAAATGTTAAAAATCAAGTATTTTCTTTTTATTTCATAATTATGTGCTACTCTGAGGTGGTTTTCTATGTAAAATCTTAATTATTTCTGCGTTACTTGGGTTGTGCATGACCAATTTTAAAATATTCCAGTGCCTTGAATGGTTTTGCAAGGAACTATGAGTCAAAATCTGAAATTGTCTTTGTAGAAAACAATGCAAGCATGCTTTTCCTTTTCAAGTACATCCCATCGCATAATTCTTCATAAATATTTGTAGCATTATCTCGATTTGTGTTTTGCCTGTCAGACATATTATTTGAAAATACATATTAAAAATCATCTACATCTATTTTATTAGATATGTGTGGGAGTGGAGTCAAAGGCTGCCACCATTAATAAACCATCTTGGAAAAAATTCACTTGCAAAAAATTTTAATTTTAGATTTGTCTAGTCAACTCATTTCAACAGAGAAAAGAGAAAATTATGGGTTCATCAATCACTAATGGTGAATTATTGCATGAGACATTTTGTCGATGTAAACTTTCATTTTATTTATTTTGTTGAACTTAGTAAATTACAACTAAACAAAGATTGAAAGAGCTTAGTTATAATATTTTTGATTATAATTATTACTGTGTTGTCTATATTTGACATTAAATACGCAATGTCTACTTTGAATGAGAATAATCAAATATTGGGAGTAGAATGTATTTGTTTTCTGTCCTATTTTTAGAATCAATTAATGAATTTAAAACAGAACCCAATCTTTAACCACAAAGGGTAGAAGTAATTCCTTTTTTTCCAGTAAAACACAAATGACAGATTATGGCCTGAGCCTTGTCCCTCTGCTATATGTGGGTGTGCTCTACCGGGTTCCAGCTTGTCACTTCCAGGAAGAGATACAGTACATCTTGTCACAGTTGTAGGACACATGAGCAGACAGTGCAGTACAGTTTATAAATCAGACCTAAAACATCCTCTACATTCTTCTTTTCACCAGTGAACTGATGTAATTTGTGGAATGCATGAATGAAGAGATACTGGCATATATTAGGTCATGTAGGTTCTAGAAAATGTGCCTAGAATGCTAATAGATTTGCTTTCTTATTTAAATATTGGCACTGGATTTTCTAGGATAGAGGTTTTATTTTTATGTCATACAGTGTAGCTAACAATTCATGAGTAGTGCTGGATGTCATATTTTTCACCCTGGTATTAAATTGTGAATATCGCAGTTCAGATAATGAATGGTTTGAATTTGCAAAGCCAACCATCACAGCAAGCAACCTTTAAAATAGAACAGAATTTTGACAGAAAACAATTTTAAGAATAGCTAGCGATACTTACAGGGGAACTTTGAACCTCACCATCTCAGGATTTGTGTGTCACTTCACATAAACCCTCTTTGGTTCGTTGCAAAACTGCAATAACAATCGAACAAACTGACTGATGGGCTTTACAGTTTGCTGAGTCTCAACAGCCGTCATGGTCTGGCAGAATGCATTGTTGCAAGAGTACAAAGCGGCCTCACACTTCAACAAAACTGCCTAGACACACATAGAGGGGGAATTATGTACAAAGATTAAATTGAGGAACAGATGCCATTTATGTGGCAGAGCAAGTTTCCTATTAATCCTCGATTTTCTGGTTCAATGTCTCCAGGTTTTCAGAAAGTCTTTCAAAAATGACCCTTTAGAGATTTGTTGATTATTATTATTAATGCACGATATAGTCATGTTCTGAACTCCCCAGGTAGAATCTAAGCTCAAAGAAGCACTTCAAGTCACCCCATTAACCTTTTTCAAGGCTACAAATCACAAAGAACCTAGCAAGGAAGTGATTTTGAATTGTATTTTTGGGCATCCTATCCAATTTGGTTGCATCAGCACATAACAAAATCAACAGGAAACACCAATAAGAAACTTTGTGAGGATTCTTTTCATCCCTGGCACTTGGTACAGTAAAAACTTTAGGTATTAAGGTAACAGCACTAGCCTGGTTTAAGTCTTATTCGTCTTTTTTGACTCCAGATTGTTCACACAAATGATAAAACTTTCCACAACAAATTAAACTTTAAAAGAAAGCAAAATGAACTCCCATCAATGCTACCGTAAGAGGGTAGAAATTACTTTACCCTCAGTGAGAAGCTTTATAGAAAAATGTTTTGGGAATCCAATGTTTCCCCAATACAACCCTTAACTCAAGCCAATTATAATTAAAAAAATTAGCAAAGTCTGCTCTTTGACTGGCTGATTAACATGAACCTATATTCCATCATTTTCATTTTATATCAGGTAATTTTACCATATTTTCTTTTGTTCTTTCTATTCCTGCGTTATCCACCATTTATAATGGCTGAATGATTCTAAGTGTACTCAGGATGATCATGAAGTGATTACAGACAGCTGCAAAACAATTAAAGGATTTGGGAAATTTGGTACTCAGCCTCAGCCACCACTTGTGCGTTATTACTCTCGTCAACTGACCTGCAGAATTACAAGACAATCTCAAGATTCGACATGACAGATTCACTCCTACGCCTGTTTCCTTTTCATCTGATTAAGGATAATTACAAGCTTTGTGTGATCATGGCAGATATCAAATCACAACCCTTCTTTTTAGGTAATTTCTGTGCTTCAAAAGCAGCGGACTGGTTTTAACCATCGACACCTTAGTGACGGACATTTCTTGTTTAATGATATACCATCCAAATTGACTCCAAAGTCATGTTGGAAACAAAAGTGGCAACTTTTACAAAAGCGATCTTGGATTTTGTGTAAAAATAGAGGTGCATTTTTTTCATGCTGTGGTGTTCAGCCACAGAGCAAACTCTGATCAGGGATAACCAAATTCAAGTTTGGTGCTAAAAGCAGAAAGTGGCAAGTTTTTCCTCTCCAGTCTTGGATGCATCTGTCAAACTGCCAGAGAAATGTTCTGGCAGTACTTCTACTGAAGGTGAAGAGGAGAAAAGCAGTAGTTTAAAGGTTTTGGTTTCCTTTTACCTTCAGGGCAGGATAGGCGTTACGGGAATTCAAGCTGTGTTTAAAGGCTTTTGGCAACAAGTTTACCTCCTCTTTAGTGGTTCAGCTAAACTTATGAAAGTTAGAAGTAAATAATTTGGGGGGGTCTGGAAAAAAAAACATCCATTGATTTTATTTTTTTGTAGTTATAGAATACAAAGTAACAATGCATACAAGCTGAAAGCAATAATCTAGGTAAGCTATTAAATAAATGTTAGATATTTTTCTTTTCCTTCTTTAAAAAAAACATATATTGAGGTATTTTGACTAAACATCAGAAACAAGAGTGGAGAAAAACTGTTTCTGGGTTGTGAACGCCTGCATGACGAAAGTTGGATCAGATTCCAGAAGTTGTGTTCAATGACCTGTAGTTGTAGTGGGAAAAATTTAAGTTCACGTTTAGAAAACAGTTAGAGGCCCGTTTACGGAACCAAATGTTGGAAGTTATAATTGGACATGTCCAAGTAGCAATGTGCAAATCATGAGGACCTGGTTCAATACATCTGTGTGTGATTTTTAGACGTTTTAGTTATTCCTCATTAAAAAGTGGTCTTCTTTGATAAAATTTTTATCTATGGTTTTATTTATTTTGTTACGTACCATTAATTTGTCAGCGTTATTAAAATTGGTACTAAATGTTCAAAGGTCCAAACAAGTTTTAAAACACACGGGCTTTCATAGAATGTCCCATTGTTTTGGCACAGCTTTATTTCTGGTATTCACATTGACACAGAAATATCCAGACAGATTTCTGAATTTGCTGTTAGCACCACTGACATTGGCCAAAATGAATCATGTTTTTTGTGGCTGAAGTGTTTGCTTCAATTAGTTATTCTGTTGAACAACATTTACAAGAATCTGAATTCACAAACAGAGGACGTTACTCGTATAATAGGGAAATTGTAATTTCCCTAAATGTTCATCAAATTGCTTTTCAAATTGTGCATCAAAGTATGACCTTTGACTTGACTAAATATACCTAAAGCCTAAACAAAAACATTTTCTAAATGGGCAGCAATGACTTGGGGACCAAATTGTGAATTACATCTATTTATCAAAATGTATTTTAAGAGTCATTTTGTAGAACAGCTTTCTACATTACTTTAATCAACGATTCCCTTAAGGTTTGGAACTTTACAAGCTTGTTCAGTCACTAGAGGCTCAGCCATTCAAAGATTAGACAGAATAATAAAAAAAAAAGGTATTTTATTAGCCTGTTTGCAGGCTGCAGCATTACTCACTCCCCCCAAACACCCTATCATCATGTGTAACAGCATAGTCCCAGATTATAACTTGTTCTTTTTGATATATTAGCTCTGACACCTGGGTCATATTTTCATTAATTAAACATGGTTTTGTAATAATTTCACACTGATAGAGACCCATTGCACTACAGACTTTGGGCACATAAGATATGCTTTTGCCACATAACTTAATTAGAAAATGATAAATGTCTTAGTAGTGTGACCATACATTCCTAAAGGTCAGGGACACCTACGACTTTGATCATTTTAATTCATAATACTGGCAGAAGAGCTCGCTGTGATGCATGCAACTCCTCCTTTTGTGTCGCACTCAGGTCTACAACAGAATGATGGTTAAAGTTTGAGTTTGTGATTATTTTTTCTGAAGTATCACTGCTCAGACTAATAATCCAAAAAATTAACCTTAGGTTACTCGTTTTTATTAGCCCTGTGTGACCGATACCAGACCTTTTGTTTAATACATTGTCTTGCCCATAGATGGTTGATGATTTGCACAAATTAGTTTTACAGACTTTTAAAGATTTTTGTTTATTATTTCCCCACATATTTAGCAGCGGTACCCTGATGGTAACATACATGCCTTCTAATATCCTGAAGTTAAAAACACATCTCTGGAAAATTTCAATTTGCTATATTTCCAGACTCAGCTGCATTCATTTTGTGCTCAAAGATAAAGGCAGAAAATATGTACACATTGGCCTGAAAGCTGCATGAAACTGAATCTATTCCAAGCGTATGATGTGCGGCAAAGTACAGCTGGTGAAACTCTAAACTTTTTCTGTGTGCAGTGATCCAAAACTAGCTTAGGAGCTGCCAACCAAAACTGATCCGGCGTGCTAACGAGTTGGTGTCTGTTATGGTAATTAAAAAAATATATATATATTTTCGCCAGAATTTGTTTACCCCATCCTGTTTAGGGAAACATCAATAAATGAAGCATTTAGGAAAAGCGTCACTAAAGACTTTTAGCAACTAAAGCCATATGTGCAGCGATAAAGTCCACACCATACTTATTTGACTCTGCATATTCCGTACTGTACAAACCCAGGTAGTGCATGAAGTAAAAGAAAACAGTAACATTCTATTTTTTTCTAAAGATGTTAATTAATGGATAAAAATAAATAAATCACCACCCAGCATTTGTACTTTCCTCCTACATTCTATACGTTCATCTTTCAAAGATAAAACTCCTCAGTTTTGATAACCGTATCTTTAAGTTGTGATCATATTTGAATTATTTTTATGGTATTAGTATGCAGAATGACTGGATGCATCAAAAATCCTGAATAGAAATGTCCAATCTTCAAGTCAATATGTGTTTTGCAACAGAAAAATTATCCAAAGCAAACCAGGAAGTCCAGCTCTGACTGGCAGCAACAAACAAAATTAATTTAACATTTTCCAATGTGTTCATAACAATCAGCAAGTATGAGGACGAGAGTAACAATTTTGATTAGATCTGTCAACTTAGCCTGTAAACAGATCCAATAATCATTACTGAGAATGTTTTGCAACACAAACAACAGGAGCACGGACAGAAACTTTGAGAACAGACTTGTGTATTTTTTGTCAGCTTTAATGTTGGAATCAAAGCCAACAAAATGTCCAAAAACAGGCAAAAATGTGTGATATCTACTTAATTCAAAGAGCAGGTGATGCTGGCAGACAGGACAAAGACACGGTTAGACTACAAATGTGTCACCAAGGTCATCATTAGAGCAGCAATCCTGATGCTCATCAGTGACTGCAGCTATGGCTAAGATTAAACACAAAAGGAACAATAATGATAATGAAAGCTCTGCTCTGGCTTCACTGTTTATTTCCACTTCACTATAACTGACTTGACTTGCCAAAATGTCACATACCGGTTTGTCTAAACTGTGAATCAGGCAAGCTTATGATCCATATCATTTCATAATTATTTTATATGATAATAAATAAATAAATTTCTGGATTTTTTGGAATAATTCCCTGGTGAAAATCTCCAATGCAAGCTAAAAAAAAAAAAAAAAAAAGCATTATTAGCCCTTTAACTATACATATTTTTTGTTTATTGTAAGATTTTGTTGGATTTCATGTGACTAACCAACCAACTTAAAGTGAACAAGTGTGACGTACATTGCCATCAGAATCTGAAAAGTGTGGCATACACTTATGTTTAGCCCCCATTTATATGTTGTAAACCAACATTTGTTGCAAATTTAGTTGCAAATAATTTGGATACGTCTTTACTATCTTAAAAAAGTATTTTTTATTAGTTTTTTTTTTTAAACATCCACTTCTTTCAAATTCATTATGATGAGCTGATCTGAGATAATTGATGACATAAATTCTCCCCTGATGTTTGTGGTCCGTAAATGTGAAATTATGGAGAATGCACGAATGCATTTTTCAAAACACTGTATATTAGACCGCCTTCTTTATTTGTAACATAAAAATGCAAATACAAATTATAGCATTTTATGCACTAGACTTTATGTGTAGCAATAATATGTTGTTCATAGAACTGAAGAGCCAGCGGCAGAATTTAAAGTTCCCCCTGAATTTTTCATTACTTCACCATTAAAAGAGCCAGAGGACATTTCTCAATACAAAAAAATTGTTTGCAAGTGGCACACACTGCAAGGTACTTTTTGCAATTGTCAAAATGTAGGTTGAAACATGTTGTTTATTGCCATGTTATTGCTTCTGGCAATAAAAACATTAAAAACTCTTAAACGTAGATAATGACTGCAGTTTTTCTGTTTTCAAGCACTTAGTTCCCAGACTCATAGCATAATTCAGTCCTTTTCATTTCCATCCCTTATAAGCATTTTTCCTGGAGAAAAAAAATAACCTAAACATTTCATCTGCACAACTCTGAAAAGGTTTTTACAACAGTGCATTCTACCACTGATCCAATTATAAAATTCACACTTTTAGGTGGAAGCTTTATTTATACCCTCTTAAATTTATTCATTGTTCAGTCAAGCTCTTGATAATTTGATGGGGTCAGATTTTTGATAGATCAAAGCTCCCTGCAGGCCTTTTTTGTATTATTTTGAACTCAAAAAGAAAAACCATAAATTTACATTTTTGATATCACTGTAAAACATTGCATGTTTAATTGTTTGTAACACAAATGGAGCGCCAATCAAACTGAAAGTGTTCTCTGACTACCAGCTCTGAGGTAATTTATTTTTACCGTATAGATGCACCTTCTCCTTCAGTCGTCTTTTAAACCATGAAATGACATCTGCTCATGAAGCCAGTTGTGACATTTAAACGTGGTATGAAATGTCTGGTAGTTCAAGGTGTATTCTATACTTTTTGTTCAGAACAGAGCAGACGCCCCAGCCCATCCATCACTGCAAGCGGTTGTTGTGCACATTGACATTTTGTATGCTGTGAAGAGACCAAAGTGGGCTGCTGTTACTTGTGATTCATTTGTTGTTGTTTTTCATTGGGATCCTGCAGAGGAGTTGAGAAGCTGGTGCTTTGTTTGAATGTCAGCAGCTGAGATAGAAAGAGACTGCTGGGCCCACTGAGCTATGTACAGTATGCGGCCATGATTATGATGGATTGTCCACCATGAGAGCACATTTATGAATGCTTAGAAGACCTTTTATTCAAAGTGGATGTTTTGAAAGTCAGGCTGTCAAAAAGAATGTCGGACTATTAAAGCATTTCAGGCTCATTCATGTGGAGACGAACACAAATTTACCTTTTTTTAAAACCGAGTCTGTGGGTGCAGGTGGTTATCTTTCCTATTTGTATACATGTTATCACTTGATTTAATAATTTGAACTTTCTTCACAGCTCAACATATTTAATTTTGAGAATTAGTGATAGTATTACAGTGTGAAGAGATGTAGGTACATTTTCAATATTTCCTTGCAAATGTGTGAGCACACAGCCTTAAATAACGGTTACACTGATAAAAATAAAAATTGTAATTTCAGTAATAATCATAAATTAAATGTTTCTGGGATTTCCCTCACATTTTTTATTTTGTCTTATTTTATACATGGTGTCCAGGAACTTTAAATCAGTAATTCACAACTTCCTGTTTCTCAAGTATAAAAATACAGTGGTTCTCTTTGGATTTCACTTTATTTTTTCACAGTTACATGCTTTAGATCATCAAACTAATCTTACTATTATACTAAGATAACCTGAGTAAATACAAAAAAAAGTTTTAAAATAATTATCCCATTTATTAAGAGGAATAATAACAACAAAGAATGCAAAAAAAAAAAAAAAAAAAAAGTAAAACTAAAATAGCATTTCATGAATTTTGCTTTTTAAATCATGAAGGATAATATTCAGTTTATTCTCAAACTCAATTAAGTTACGCAGGAGTAACTTAATCAAAATCCAACTGAGATTACATGGTACGAGCTTCAAAGGACTATGCTTAAAAAACCCTCCAACGTGGCTACATTTAAAAAAAATGCAATGAAGAGTTGATTAAAATCCTTCCACAGCAGTTTCACTTTTTTGCCCAGTTTTACCCACATTTCCCAGGAGGGTAAAATGTGCATCAGTTTACATTAGTTAGTAGTACTGGCGATGGCCAGTTATGAGAGGTGGTAAAATGGGAGTCTGCAACCTTTGGCCTGATCATTTATTCATCATTTGTTTTCTATTTGTATTTTTTTCTAAATTGTGATGGAGTATGAACTGATGACTGACTCAACCAGCTTTTATCATATTTCTACTAGTATTTTGTTTTATTTTTTACAATTTAGCTCTCCCCAGAGATTCTCAATTAGTTTCAGGTTAAGGCCAAAACTAAACACTAATATTACTTCCAGACGAAATAATCATGTTTGCAATATTAAAATATCACAATAAACATATTCACCACTGGTTTAAATACTTACAGACAAACTGTAGCAACAAGAAAATTGTTGCTGATCTAAACTTTTTAAAATCTACATTGAGATAAATAGCGTTTAAAACAAATGACTGTGACACAAGGCTATCTTGCCACCATGCATAGTAAGTGGGATGCTAAGAATAACAATAAAAAAATATCAGAAGCTCATATTTAGTGAACTGCAGCATAAGTGACATCTTAAAAGGGCTCCAAGTCTCCATAACGAGAAATTATCTTAAAGGTTTCATGCACATCATTACCATAAGTTTCAGTAACTGAGAAGGGAGTACAACTCCCAGTAAAAATGCACAGCTGTATGTCAGTTCTTATTTCCTTACAGACAGCGCCTCAGCTTCACACGGCAGCTCATCAGAGCAGCACTGTTCCACACAGAGGTGTTTTCACAGCACACTGTGAACTTCCCTGTGGCAGCCACTGGCACAACCGTGAAGGCTTATCTTGTGGTTAACAAGGCTGAGCTCAAAACAGAACGACCATTCATCTGCAAGGACTGCAAATGGGAGACTTGTAGTGGAGCACCAGCAGATTGTTTCATTTTATTTTGTCTCAAAAAACCCGAAGAGAACTTTCTGTTATGGTCACTGAATGTGTAAGAAAGTAGGCATGTGTAAATAAATATAATTTTTATTTTGTTACTTCTCACTGTGGCATCGCTGAGTGATCCTGTTGGTGAGCTTTGACTTAACCATGTGTACACAAAGAAGTTGTCGCGATAACTGATGGGATTAACGCTTGTACTTCCCAATAAACTGCCAAAGCCCTGCCTAAACATATGATACAAAAATATAGCCCACAAAACAATAAATCAATAACAATATATATATATCGCGATTGGCACATGATCAATATCAATAGATAATACCTTCACTGGCTGTAGTTGCTCAACCCCTCACGCTAGCAAAGTTGGTGGCGTCAACTCACTCACTTGCTCTTTGGTTACCTAGCAACAAGCTGTTGAGTAACTTTTGCAGCAGCAGTTTCCCCATAGTGCCTCCTATCTGCTTAAAACCAAACAGCATCATCATTATGGAGCGATAACTTGATAAAAGAGGGTCATGGCTCCCGTTTTGGAGTATTTTGCATATAAAAAGAAGCAAAAAAAATAAAAATAATCAATTATTGATATTGACTGATATAAAATCATCATATTGTGACACATTTGTCAGCAATATCAACAGGGAAACAGCTTCAGGTCTGATGATCTATCAGGCCTGAATCATGAATAAAATGACATCCATGTACGTACCTGAAAGATCATCAGTATCAAAATATAAAGTGTTACTCTGCACAAGCTCAAACACACCAGATGTTGACTATATTAATAATTAATTATTTCATCTGATAGAATAATCTAAAAACCATAAGGGAGAGACTGTCTGAGTGAATTAATATTACATGGCAACGTGCTGTTTCTTCCTAAAGCGCCAGAAGGCCCCCAGTACTTTGTTAAATTTGATTTTGTGCACAAAATCAAATTTCACGGATGAAAATTGATTTCCAATCGCACAACAGTGTAGCTTGGGTTTTGGCATAATGTACGAGCTTTTCAGACGGTGTATTTTGGATGAAAATGAGCATCAGTCCTTGATGATATTTTTGGAACACCTCCATCCCAAGGAGCTCGACTATACCTCAGTCTGCTCCCATCAAGCTAGGTCTGAAGTGCCTCTGGTGGGCTGAGCACGGCTAAACACGAGAGGCTACAGTAACAACAACCCACTCCATAACAACTGGCACAAGTAGAAAACACAGAGGAGCCCGCTCAGTTGAGGGCCAAGAAGCAACAAGCCCACATTCTTTTTTAGCCAAGTTACTAAAAATGCTGGAGTGGAAAGCAACAGCCTTGAAACACATGAAGCAAACAAGAAATGAAGAATAGTAACTGAAGCTAATTTTACACCATGCGATAAGACAATCAGAAATAAATTGCACTTCTAGATACTGTTTTCTGCAAACAGCCATTTTATTTGTAGGTTAATTGTAGGCTTAAGTTAGAGATGCACCGATATAAATGTCTGTATATGAAAAAAAATTTTGTAAATCCATGCCTTATGCTCTGAGCGACGTCATGTTTTATGTTATTTTATAGTTAGAAATCCTAATTGCACTTTCTGACCCATTTGAAAGAAAAATTTGTTGCAGTTTATTTTTACATGCTTGACCAAAGTAGTTACCCTTTTGTTTATATCAAGTTCTTTATTATTTATTCTATATTGGCTGTTCTACTGCTAACTGCATTGACTGAACAAATTGAAGTTGTGTTGTTGTTTTTACATATTTGACCGAGCTTGTGAATCTACTGGTGTATTTAAATGCGCCCTACAGGTGGAGAAATATCAAATAAATTTGTAACTCAATGTTTTAAGTCAATTCAGCACTGCGTTTCTGTATCAGCCGATACTAAACCACAGTTTACTAGCCAGAAGTTCAGAAGATAAAAAAGTAGTTATTTCTATTCAAGCTAAAGTCTTCAAATTACAGGTGAATGTGATGTTTTGAGAGTCAAATGTTTATAGTTTATCCAAATAACATCAAGCGTAGCTTAAGGCAAACTGGACATGTGAAGTTTATTGAACTGACTTAAAATGTATAGTTTTTACCTGAATGCCCTTTATAGTGACGATATCATGCGTCAATTTAATTTGATTGCTGTGTGCCTGAAGGAAAATTGTACAAATCAACATTACGCCTTCAGAGGAAACTGTGAAGCGTGCTAATTACATCGCAATTTGTAACCTTGTCTGGAAAAATGAAGCCGTTGCAGAAGAATTATGTGGACGGAATCAAATGTTTGTCTGTATGGGCGCAGAGAGTCATTTGGTTCCAACAGAGGACAACATCTGTCTGCTGTATATGGGGCTCTTTTATTTGTGGTTGGTGCAGATGGCCCGTCATGCTTCATGGTTTCACACAGCAAACGCTACGGTAACAAACGACTCGGGCTGTGATCCAATGACAGCGACTCTCTGTAGGACAAACGAAAGGCCAGACGAGGAGGCATCTTTGACTGCAGTGGCACTGTAGCCTTAAATTTTACCCCCAGCGGAAAAAACTGTTGTCTAGAAAACTTTATGTCAAAACATGAAAGATGAACTCAAAGTAACTGTCTTTTTATAAGAAGCGTGTGAGTGAAACGGGAACCTCCAGCAGAATGAAGGTCAGTGCAACACTTAAGCAAAGTGACTAAGGGAAAGAAAAGAACACAGAGGGAAACTAAAATAATCCACCTGAACCCAAAACTAAAGGCTAATAATAAAATAAGAATCTACACTACATGTGTCAAACTCAAGGCCTGCGGGCCAAATCCAGCCCACCATAAAGTTTTATGTGGCCCAGAGGGACACGCAAATAGAGCCTTGAAAATAACTGTTGAATTTCTTTATTTTGAACAGACAAAAAGGAAAAACAAGAAAAATTAACAAATCATCCCCAAAGATGTTTTCTGATAAAACTAACATTTTATCAGAATTTTGAGAAAATATCAGAATTCTTAGAAAAACAGTGAAAATTCTCACAAAATTCTCTCAGAATTCTGACTTTTGATCTCAGAAAATTAAAGCTGGTGCCCGTAATATTCTTCCATAGTTTTCATATGTATATCAAATTACATCAATGTGAAATGATGTTCAGCATTATTTAACTTTAAGACGTACTCATTGAGTGCAGTGGCGGCTATTTATTCATGTTTTAGAGGTTTGTTAATGGGTTTTATTGACACAATTTACCACAACCGGCCCTTTGATGACATTCATAATATCAGTATGGCCCAAAATAAAAATGAGTTTGGCTTCCTTGATCTATACTAATACACAAAGAAAAGCAAATAGGGCAAAGATAAAAAAAAAAAAAAGAAAAACAAATAGCTAATCTACACCAACACGCAAAAAAAAGAAAAGAGAAAAAGAGAAGAAAAAAAACAAACACTAGAACGCTGCGAGTGACGGAAACCTAAAATTACGACATGCTAAAATAATCTGAATATGAAACTAAAATGACACACCGAACCAATCACCTGTAGTTCATGACAGTTAGCTTGGTGATAATTAGCAAACTTTGCTTTTCCATTGCATGGCGTAGTGTCATAATAGTGTGGGAGTTTTCTTCTTGACACAGTTTGGACTCCGTATCAATTTCAAGTGACTGAAATGTCCAGGAAAATTTTTTTCCAAGGTATTTTGAGTTTTATTTTCTTGCAAAAACAATTATTACCATCTATGGTGGCAAAAAGCATCTAAGGAAAAAGCCTGAGAAATTTCAAATGGCACACATGGTGCCAAGTTGTGCTAAAATGTTACACCACCAAGCATTTTTCTTTGCACTTTTTAGGTGTGTTCCATATTCAGTAACGCTCACCCAGTGACATGGTTGATTGTTTTCTGTTTTGCTTTATAATACCTTTGAAATCTTTTCTCTAAAGATAAGAGGCTTAGGGTTTAAAATGCTAACTTAATGTAAGAGCTAGTCAGTTTGCATAAAAAAAGCCAGATAATCCAAACTCCCATCATACTCATAACAAATATCATCAAACCCGTAATCCAGTTTCAGTGCCATACTGTTCAGTGCCCTGTTGTCTATCAATCAGTTTTGTGGATTGATTGAGTTTAATATATGGTTGTTTATAAAGCTGGGCTTTGTCAACAGATGGTATGCAGAGCAAAATGTAAATGAGATATAAATCAAAAGCAATTTCACTATTATTTACAGTGCAGCAGCTTTATTTTCTGTCTGCTGTCTCAGTAGGAGGGAGCATCAAAGTTCAGCATTTCCCCAAAAGACTCGATTTGAGTATGGTACTTTGACTTTAAAGGGTTGTGTGGGTAGAGGTAAAATAGCATAAGTAATTCAGAGGAGAAGGAAGAAAAAAAAAGAAGCAAATGGCAAAAACAAAAGTATTTAAAAAAAATAGTAAAGCAGCCAAACTGATGTTCAATGCAATACAGAAAAGGTAGAAGAAATGAATGTGAAAAATAAAAATTATGCAAGGTAATTTTTATAAAACAAAATATAATTTATTCCTATTGTTGCATTTATTTACTTTAATTGAAGTGAAACAAGCTTAAAGCCTCAATTTAATGTCCTGATTTTGGAGAGAAATAGTTTTATTCTCTTTAGGAAAACATGCACAGTTTGTGATTTTTAAAATAAAAGCCCCTCCTAACACCTGGATGCCAAGACCCTAACACAGATACATCACTGCAATCTAGAAGATTGACAGTATGACAACCAAAATGGGTCGAAAATGTTAAAAATCCAGAAGATTTGGAGACAAAGCTGTAATTCCACTGAATCTGATCTGACGAATGCCCTTCCACTCACACTTCTTTCCCACATGAAAGGTCATTAATTTCTGATACACCCTTGTCCCTTCTCAACACCAGGCTTTAACACACAGGTGCTACTTTTTTAAAGAAACACACACTCCTCCATAAGGCCCCATGCCTGAGGGAATTGGATATTGGATGCCATCGCTTTTGGTCTGAGGCTCTACTGTGACAGATGAAGGCTTTCACTCAGTTAAAGCGACGGTGTCAACTGGCATTTATTGTGGCTAAAATCAGAAGTGTCTGTGTTTGACTTCAAATGGGAAATACGCCTAAATGTTGTTCCGCAAATAATAAACAAGCAAAGAATAAAACCTACAAATCTTTCGTCTCATCCCTCATGAGGTAAGTGTGCAGATTTATCCATATTTCCACAACTTTGAATATGAAAATGTCTAGTAACGGAAAAAAAAAAAAAAAAGAATAAGAGTAGCATTCACTTCCTCAAGAAAACAGCAGTTGGCCTGTTTGAAACAACTGCATCACTGTTTTCATCACAATATTCAATAAGACATTATTTGTGTTTCCATTACAAATGTGCGCAAACCTTTGAAAAAACACAATTTAGCAATTAGCAGTTTCCATTAAATAAGACATGCAATTAAAATCACACATGAATACTTTTGCTCGTGCCTCAACCTACTTCCTGTGTTCTTCTGCGTCTTTGTTGACAGTAGTAACATCCGGTTTGTGTGATGTGAAAAAAGTGTTTCCATTGCAGTTTTGTGAAATAAACTAATTCCAACAGAGCTAAAAAAAAAATAAAAAATACACCTCATCCTATCACAAAAAAAAAAAAACGTTAACAAAAAACGTTTTGTAATTTGGCATGTTTTCATTATACAAATTTATTTTTGTAATTTCGATTTGTACATTGCAACTTGTGTTTCTCTCCAACTGAAAACTAATTAAATTGTAAAGAACATACAAATTATTATCAGCTGACTTTCTATTTGAACTGAAAAACATTTTGTAATATTGTTGGTTCAGATCACTCAGCAGTCAAACAAAAACCACTCAACATACTTTAAGGTGAAATGATTGACTGTTTTGTTTTGTTTTTAACTTCAAAACTATCACCAGCACACTGCCAAGGTCATGTCAGTTATCTTAGAAATTACTAGCTGAAGAGAGAAACAGCTTTTATTTTCACTAAAAGCTATATTGGCTTATGTTTTTTTAAACATATTTTATACCACATAGCACTGTTTTGGCTTTACAAGTGAATCATTATCCCTCTTGGAAACAACACATATTATTCCAGGATGAAACCTGTAATTTCTGAAGTGCTTTTGACTTTGGCCAAGTTGCAAAACAATGCGGAAAATTACATCTTCTTTCTGGCAGCAGAATTTGAACAGACCTCTTTGCAATATAACAGTTCTGCTGTTAAAGAAAAGTTTATGATACTCCCACACTGTTTTTATTCAACGAGTTTATTATAAAAAGAAAAAAAAAATTTTTTTATGATGTGTTGGTTTTTGTCTTTATTTGGCTATAGTACTAACACGTTTCCAGACTTTTAAATAAAAAATAATAAACCAATTAGGGGCTCTTGATAGAATTATGAAGGGGGTGCAGCCGTCATGTGCCAGAACCACAGAAGTGGCAACAGAAAATAACAAGCTTGCGTGAGAAAATAACACATATTGCCAGACCTTATAGTCATGTGGAAAAAGTCTTAAAATAAATAAAAATGTTATAGTCAAAATGTGAAACGTGTGAAAGTAATAAATAACATCACAGTTTTATTTTAAACCCAACACTTAATTTGGGCACTTTAATTAAAAATGGGGTGGGGGAGTGAAATATTAATCACATTTTTTGCTAAATTACTGGAGCCACACATTTTGGGAGTGAACAATTCATGTAAAATAAATGTAACTTTAGCACTTTAAACCTTTATAAAACTCATGATTAATCAAAGATTAACAAATCTAGATGGATATGTCCCTTTAACAGGCATCATTGGAAGGAATACCAGTAAAAAGCCTTTTCTGCCCTCAAACCACAATCAAAAACTTAATTTTCCTAAACTTTACTAAAACTTCGAGGGTGACGACAACGTGTCTTAATTATACGATGACAAGTTATGGCCATTGTAGTTAGAAAAGAAAAGGATTAAATTTGGCCAAAATAAAACCTTTTTTTCCCCTTTTATCTGGCTTGAATACTCCGTTGTAATAATGTCAGGTGCGATAAAGAAAGAAAATGTGGCAGGGCATCTAATGCACGCTGCTCCTATGTGATGCTGAGGGCCTGTTTCTCTTCAAGTCCAATGTAAAAGCAACTTGTGGTTTAAAGAAATATATATAAAAAATTCCCTTCTCACCCTCTGTGGGTGGTCTCTTTCATCCTCTGAGCTCGGGTCCTCTACCAGAGGCCTGGGAGCTTGAGGGTTCTGCGCAGTATCTTGGCTGTGCCTAGAACTGCACATTTCTGG
>CAEGAE010030761.1:0-33825 GCA_903067095.1 Girardinus metallicus | reverse complement strand
GTTCAGAGTCACCTGGTGACATTGTGATGTAGAGCTGTGTATCATCCGCATAGTTATGGTAGCTAATATTATTTCCTGTTATAACCTGAGCTAGTGGGAGCATATAAATATTGAATAAGAGAGGTCCTAGGATTGAACCTTGGGGAATCCCACATGTGATCTTTGACCTCTTTGATGAGAAGTTTCCAATTGAAACAAAGAAATCCCTGTTCTTTATGTAAGATTCAAACCAGTTGAGTACTGGACCGGAGAGTCCGACCCAACTCTCCAGTCGATTCAGTAAGATGTCATGATCGACAGTGTCAAAAGCTGCACTGAGGTTCTCCCACAGTCCGTATTTATATGGATACATCAACATCATAAAATTTTAGCTTACAAAGCAGCCATGTTAGATTTTGGGGTCAAGGATTGTGAGAATCATTTGACTGACTCCTATTTGATTTATGGCCTTCTGTGACTTATGTAAATATTTTTAACTACCAACATGGAAGTTTCTACTTGTGAGTGAAAATGATTTAAAGCATCATTAAACTGCATCCTTCCACAGTAATTTAGTGACAGTGTATAAGGATGTTTTATTTAGTTTTTTTTTTCCATGATACAACCCAAAACACAATGTTTTAAAAATGACTCCAACATTGTGAAAAGCAGCATTTGAAGAAGTGGTGCTTGTTATAAAAAGTGTGAGGACTGCTGAATAAGAAACACCAGCTTAATGGGGTGGAAAGCTGAATAAATAGAGACCACAGAGACTGCTAAAGACGGGAAAACTTTTACTACTTGAGGAAACAAGATTCATGGCCAAATTCTGATATGGTTTGTCAAAGAGGACCTGTTTTGAAAACCAGAGACATTTTTATTTCTATAACTTACTTAGTTTTCTTTATAGAAACATGATTATATATATAACTACATGAATCATATCCACCAGCTGGAAGTCACTCGGATTATAGAGTTATTATGATAGGCCAAAGGGGATCTGAACAAGAATCAATGCAAATATGTTTTTTCTCCAGAAAAAAAGTTGCATTTGTTATTGAAGTCATTGACCATCTAGCTGTACTCCGAAGGCGGAAACAGAATACCTTAACTTCTGCTAGGGACAGATGGTTGGAATGAGGGAGATGGGGATCAGTGTGCAAGAGAGAGTGATTGAGTGATAGAGAGTGATACATGGCTGGAAAAGGATGCAGTTGCAGCCTGATCCTGTGATGGTAGCAGTTCAAAAGCAGATTAGGGCTTTAGATTAAACTATGACACAATAACCATTTTAAAGTAGCCACTTATATTTAAAATAAAAAGAAAATAATTGATATTAGATATTTTGGTGAGAAAAATTGTGTTTATTGTTTGAAAGTTAATACTGTATCCATAGGACAACCTTGTCCTTTGAAACGACTTTAAACTTAAAAAGGAACCTTAGAACAGAAAAGCTCATGAAACATTCTTGAATGTGGAGCTTGTTTGATGATATTCAGCTTTATCTTGAAACTTTCTATTTTACAATAACCAAGGACACTTGGTGTCTGATTGCAGGAAACTTAGCATCAGGAATATCTCCTCCTCATACCGCCCAGCCCCCACCCCTTCTGACCTGGGAGCTTTCGGCCAGCAATGTTCCAAGGTCTTGCTTTAATCACAACAACAATTATGGAAAAATATGGAACTTTTATGCAACTTAGTTTATACAAGTTCCAGTGTCTCTCCAAAAAGAGCATTAAACTAATAACAAGTAGAACTTATTTTTTTTATTTGATGACATCTGTCAATTAGTAGAAAGAGTTTATTAATTTTTTTAATAACTTCAAAGATTGGGAATATTTAGATGTTAGAATTAGTTTGTTTACTAAGAATATCATTATGCTTCATTTAAAGTTTAAATACATCGAAAATCTGTTCTATAAAGAAAATGTTGAAATAAATGAGAATTGACTCCATTTGTTCCATATTATTATGGAGCTACATGATGAAGTACATTCATCTCCTGAGCCATGTGAGGAGCTGAGCTGCGTTTGCTCTGGATGTGACCCAGACTTGCTGTCTCTTGGGGGTGGGGGGGGTGTATCGACCCCAACAGTCCTGGGCCTCAGGAACTCATCAGAACGTTATCAGTGTTCTGCCAAATCTGTTTGATTGCATTGAGTTTTTTTTATGTTTGTCTTATAGAACATATTTGAAAAACAAAAAAACAAAACAAAAAAAAATAAATCTAAACAAGACAGCAAAGTTTTACAACTTTATGAACATTCACAGAGCAATTGGAGTGATGACAAACCACAACCTATCCCAAGACAGTAATTAAAATTAATCTACATAAAGAATTAAGGCTGCCATTGTTGGAAACATAGGAAATGTGGAGTTGCAGTTTGTATTATCCAAAGTGTTATTTTTTTTAATGGGATTTATAGGGTGCAATTTTTTTTCGTTTTCATAATATATTTTTATGACTAGAGTGTTAGCATTAAATGCTGCTCTTCAAATGTTATTGCTTTATATCTGACAATTATTTTGGAGTATATATCCATCTAACTTCCTATTAGTTACAATTGTTCTGGGTCACAAATAGTTACTTTGGGCTAAATTGACCATCATTTAAATGTTACGGTCTATCTGATTATCTTTTCTGACCATATCACTGAACTTGTGAAGCTGAAGGTTTCTCACAAATCTTTAAGGGCTAACTTACACTAAAAACTCTTAAACTGTTTGTAAATTTAGCATTATTTGCAGCATGTTCCTACTGTTTCTGTTTATAAAATACAATGAAATGCATAATTGCTCACATCCAAAATAAGTATTAGCCTGGTCATTGTCCAGTTATTTAATATATGATGAGAATATAGTTAAAATGTAATGTTTCAATTGTTGACAGGGTGTTCTATGACTTTGTATTTTTGTACTTTCAAGATATAAAGCACTTTGTTGCTGAAAGGTGCTATACAAATAAAATGATTGATTGATGTGTGTAATACCTCTCCAAAGTCTAAATGTTAACCTCTAAAGTTGGAGCAGCATTATGCCTTTGAGTTGTAGAATGATTTTGTGCAGAAGAGAAAAAAGTTTTTTAAAAAAGATGTTATTTTATTCGGTGTATGTAAACTTCTGGATTCAACCATCAGTGACTGTAAACTACAACCAGTGCTTAGTTGCTTACAACGTTTCATCAAAGATGGAAAAAAAAAGTCTGAACCTAAACTTATGTTCACCTTGCTGTCCAGAAGCTCTGCTTGGTAAATAGCATATTTATGTTTCTCCTGTCTGGACATGAAATACAGCACCTATAAAAGGTGATGGCTGTGTGCGGACATGCTAGTGTGCAGACAGGGTTGTTTCGAGACACAATAATCACTTCAACTTTAGCTGAAATTCAAGAATACCACCTGAAAGTGAAAGCCAGGACCCAGGTGGTCTGACGTTCTTCAGCATAATTTTGATATCAGAGACAAATTAAGTCAAGAATGACACATGCAGATAATCTACATTAACAATTCATGCAAGTTTTTCTAACATTTTAGCTGATTGGAGTTAAAGGAATAAAGAACAATAAATATGTTTCCCATGGTTTAATGCAATCAAGCAAAATGTGAGAAGGTATTTTTTAGCAGACAGATCTAGAGGATGTTCATTTTAGGAGGGGTTGTGTGAAGTACCTATGAATTCTAAGTGTCTTAACTTTCACTGTGTTGCAAAACAGACTTTGCTCTAAAGGACACCATCACTATCTGACAGTCTAAAACAAATGTGACATTTGCTCCACAAACTTACAATAAAGCATTTCGTCAGAATGCTGTGAACTCTGAGCAGCTAAGTAGTTCTCCTTTTCAGCAGTACCTGTTTCAAATGAAGCTTCTAACTTCTGTTTAACACAATATACTGACCATTACATCACACAAACCCAACCTAAAATAAATAAACAAATAAATAAAGATATACAGAAAAATGTGCAATAATTTGGGTGGGAGATAAATATTCTTGACAGAAATATCAAGCCATATTGGAGTGAGGTTAACTAGTTACCACTGGTTTTACAGAGGATTTGCCATCCTTATAGAAATTGAGACTAGTTATAGCTTTATAATACTATTCCCTCATCAAACACAAGGGGTATTTTGACTCAATCGAGCATGTTTAAGAAATCCTTAAATCTAGAGTGACAGACATTCAGAGCTACCTTAACTCCTGCTCATACAGTACACCGCCAATTTACCCAAAGCACCACTCTGGAGCTGCAGTCTCCAGCCTAGACTCCGCCTCACACCAAGCCCCACCCACTCAACTCCTCCACACTCGTGGCATCATCAATTAGCAAACACCTGATGAAACAGGTCTGCTGAGCTTATTATGCAAATGGCTTGTCAGTCCAACACAATCCCTAAAAACTGTTGTAAATGGCACAATGGAGGAGCATTTTTGTTATGACATGCCAACGGTGACATATCAGAGCAGGAGCTTCTTAAAGAGACAGAGGCCAAATTCAAAGCATTAAATTACGAAGTCAAATTTCTTTAAGTTAAGTTTGGTATATACAGCATTTTTATACCAACTGAAGGCAACAGATACTTGATTGTGCTTGATTATGTGAAAATACTTAATATCACAACTTGAAGACAAGACTGATGGTGATCATTTTTATCTTATTTGTTAGATGTTTGTTTTACCAGGATAAATAAAAACCAAGACTGCTATTTTTCACAGCAGTCCTGGCCAAGAGGCAGCAACAAATCCAACACAGAAAAATTAGCACTTGAAAGAAAATGTCAAGCTATAAAAACACTGAAAAATGAAAAATGAAAAATAAAAAAAACAGCGTGAAAGACTCGCATCTTGATTGACAATACAGCTGCTGTATTGGAGTGGCACCATGTGTCTCACTGGGTTAATCTTTATGATACATTTATTGAGTCACAGAACATGGAAGTGTACCTGATCAGCATGCTGGTGCTGACCTCTTCTGAACTGAGAAATGAACAAATCAGGTAATGAAATGATTTGCTTCATCTCATTCACTCAAATGATTCATTTATTTGAATGGCTTGTTCACGAACAGTCATTCCTATTTTCTGAACGTTAAATTGCTGATTAATTTTGTGACGATATGGCTTTAATAAGATGACAGCAATCCCAACATCTGTACCAGACATAAATTCCAGACTAAAATATATTTATTTTATTAGAAATTAAGTGCACAAGTCACAAGCAATGAGAACTGGCCCATCTTGGTTATTCATTAACCTATAAGACATAATTCTAACTTAGTTTTTATTGCATATATGATCTTTATATTCATAAAACTCATTCTAAATAGATTTGTTTGTTTAAATTATATATTAAGTGTGTTAGCAGGTATGTGAGTCTTAAGTACAGAAACATATCTATGAAAAGTTGCTAAAAACTGAAGAAACCTTTTCAAGAAGCAATCTCATTTCTTGCTGGTTGTGCCAAAAGGAATGAGGAAAAGAATTTACCAACACTTCAGAAGTACAATGTCTTTAGATAACAGAGCACAAACAGCAGAACCTCTGAAACTCCCCGAAGACAACTTATCTCTGTGGTAACTCAAACAACACGCTGGATTTAGAATCCTTATCATTAAATTCACCTGTGACTCTCTAAATAAAGCTGTGTTCATCAGCCGGACACACTGCTGGAATGCTAAGTTATGCTTTGTTCTCCCAGTTCCACTGAATACTTAGGGGGTGGTCTGCGGTGTTTATCAAAACTGTTATATATTATTACTGCTTTCCATGCCAAAGCCTGGAATAACTCTTGCTGTTCTTTGATTAAAAAGGAATAAATGTTTGGCGATTTGTCTTCAACTTCGACATGGATGGTGGGAGGATGGCGTTTTCTTTCCACTGAGGAAGAGCGCTTTGAATATCTACACTGGGTGTCTATTGCCTAAATTATATTTCAGGAACAGAATGTTTTGAATCAGAGGACAATGGTTGCTACTTTATTAAACCAACTAAAGAATCATTGAGTTCTAATAAAATCTAAAAGTTTGTACAGTAGTAGATCAGACAAAAATCCATAAACAAATTTAACTCAAACTGTATGTAGTGTAAAGCTTCTAGTCTGATGGGCAGATTGACAGATTTAGTTCAGGATAATTCAGCCCAGTTTTATTCAACAAGGGCGTTTGTCAGACTTTTCAGAATCTAAAGTTTTAATGATTGAATTTCTCTTATTTTGGAATAAAGATGGTTGGATGTACTCCAGGAAACTTTATTTAAAAAAAAAAAAAAAAAAAAAAAAGAAGAAGAACTAAGTCGCCCTCTAATTTAGCAACAAATCACAAGCACTAAATCAGACACTAACTTCAGCCTCAGCAGCTGCCCTCGGTGTACAGTAATATAATTTCTCTGTTCTTACAGTGTACACAACACGTAATGAAGTTCACACCCCACTGAGAGGGCCATCAAATTGTGCCCTGAGCAAAAAGCCACAATTTCCATATTAAAAGACTGCCATGGCAAACTGAGGAAAGGATGGCCCCAACCCAGATTTAAAATAAGGATAGAGGGAAATTAACAACTTGGTATATTTGTGAGGAAAATTGTGGTGTCTCTTGGTGGCCAGTAATTAAGGACCAGGGACTTGTGTTTTTTTTTACAGGAGAATAAAGACGTTTCTATCACCCAGTCATGAGCCAGCTATGTGATAGATGTATTTTTCATCCAGGTATAAAATACTCAGTGTTGTTGCCCAGACTGCTTGTGATTTATCTGGTGTCTGCAGATTAAACAGTGTTCACTCCTGGCTGCCTTAGAGACAAGCTGCACTCTGAACAATTTCAAATGTAAATACCACCTGACTATGAAAATGTTTCTTAGAGCTTCAGGGCTCCTCTGGGTTCTCAGAGCAAAGGAGGGCAACTCGCTAGAGTCGGATGATTGACTGCACAGGGAGTCTTCCTGCAGCAAGTGAAAAATCTTAGGAGTTACGGTTTGTTCAAGTTTGGAGTGCTTTCCTGCAAGTATCCAGTGGGAAGTGGTTTGAATCTAAAACACATATCATGAACTGAGTGTTTTCTGGTTTGGGGTCATCTGAAGCAATAGGACCAAACATCCTTCATGGAGTTCCCACAGGAAGTAATCATCAGTAGTACAATTACAGAGGAGACCACAGATTCTGCTTTGGAAAAACAGCATTAATGTCTATTTTATGTCAGGCCAAATTTAAAAGTTTAAAGATGAAGAGGGATATTTGAATATGAGTAGCAGAGTAAAATCTGCAAGTCATCAAATGATTATTTTCAAAACATTTTTACCTTTATAATATTTAACATCACTGAGAAAACTAAAATACCGTCTTTACTAAAAATGTTTCTGTTGTGGTTTGTGGAAAGAGGTCTTGTTGTTTAGAAGGACCTAGATTCTGGGTGGTGTTATTTTTCCACTGCACTAAAGGTTTGGCCAGAATTTATAATTAAATAAAGTAGGTTATGTGATTGGCAATGGAAAAACCAGGAAAAAGTGTCTCCAGGGATGATTTAGTCATTTACAGAAACTGAAAGTCTGGATTCCAAATTTTCTAATAATATCAAATAAATAGAAATTTAAAAAAAATCCCCTGTTATTAAATATAATGTGTTGGTCTTTCACATAAAATACCAAAACAATAAATTTAGTTTTGTGGCTGTAGCTTGACAAAATGTGAAACGTTCTAGGGGTGCAAACATTTTTGCAAGGCATCATCTCACAGTTTCACATTTTTAATACAAAAAAGTGAAAGACAAATGTCAAAGTGGATTCATGAAAACATATTTTACCAGCGTTTTGTGAGAAGCAGTTTATTTAGTTGCAGTACTTTTAGGCAAAATATGAGAAAATAAATTATATGAGTATGGAGACGATTATTATGGAAACATCTTTTTAAATTTCTTGTCCAATCGCTTTGACAACTGTTGAGATTAGGTGAGAATTTGATTCATCTATTACCTTGTGTCTTGCAAGGTAAGCTCACAAACTCAATGCTAAGCACTTTCTCACTTGCAGCACACGTTTTTAAACTTGGCACTATTTATATTCTAAAATGAATACATTCTTGGGGGTTTATTTTTATTCAAATCCAAAAAAAAAAAAAAGCAATCAAAACATATTATTGTACTCTGTACATGTCTTTTTTTCACACACAAAATAATTAGTTGCTACGCTATGCAGAAGGGAAAATATGATGTTGCTCCATTGGAATGTCTCCTGTGTGCTGCCAAATCTAAGCTGGAAACACTTAGTAGGGAACCTGTGTGTACTATGAACTGCGAATAATTTGCTTAAGGGAACCCACATCTGGACGCAGGACTGTGGCAGAAGTTAAAAGATCTGAAACTAGGCCACCCTATCTTGGCGGTTGTGGACTGATAGTTGAGTCCAATGTTAAACAAAAGTCTTAACTACAGGAAATAAGCCTGTTATCACAGTATAACCATTTGCCTTGGCTGCCGACCAGACTAAAATTGTTTCTTGTTTACCATTTGTGTTGGGGCCAAAAGACCATGGTTATACAAATCACAAATCTTCAGCAGAACATCTACAGTCCTGTGGTTATTTATTTTTAGTGTCATGGCCAGAAAGTAAAGCAAATACACAGAACAAGTGTGAAAAAGACCAGCTTGTTTACACAGCTATCAGCTTTGTTTGAGGGCTCAGATGATAATCCAAAGATTTCCATCCTCTGAGCTACTGAACACAGTGACTTCTTAAATGCTTCATAACTTCTAACTACATCTGCTATTTTTCTGAAACAGAACTGAAGACTAAAAAGTGTTTACAAGTTAGAACCTGGCTGGAATGGAATGGAAAACTAGTGATGTTTTTGTTCAGCCTGGAGAAGATGTTTCTGTCATTTTAGGACATTTTGAGCTACAGATAGGGTATTGAAACAGGAAATGTCAAGAGGGAGGGTTTGGGTACATGAAAGGGTGGAAGGATGTGAAGGAATTTTTGGCATGGCATTTGTGCTTCAGGATCATGAATACTGAAGTATGAATGCCATGGCCCCAAGGATTTCACCTGTGCTCTGCAAACATGGTTTTGCTGATAAGACATTCCTTACATTAAAAAAAAAGTAAGACAATGTTGCACCATTTGTTGCCTGTAGAGCCTTCTCTGAAATATAGTGCCAACCTTGAAATCATTTCACTTTACTGACAGAAAATATTACCTCAAGCTTTTTTCAATTTTCTCTCCTTACTGTAAACTCATTTATGAAATGTATTTGAATTATTATATGGAAATGAGTTATTAAATATATATTTTTTAGCTTTAACTTTTGGAAGGCAAAAAATGTAAAAAAAAAAAAAAAAAAAAAAGTAACTGAAAATAACATTGGTGACTTTTAAAGTCCATTTTATTCTCAAAATGATGAATGTAAACAATGAAATTTAAATTTGTAAGAAATATACCTGATCCAAGTTTCTGCCAAGATTTTTAATTACTTGTTACTTCCTATATAAAGGAAATTTTAAAAATTCTATTTTCTGAATTATTTTTTTCACCTTTGACCACAGTGTATGCTCCTGTCTAGGAAGAACTAAAACACAGTGTTAGGTCTTATGTGGTTGCCATAATATCTGGCTTATCTTGGCACACGGTTTTACCATGGACTGAAAACAGCGCTCTGGTTTTATGTATTTTTATATTACCTTCTGGTAATATATGTGACAAAGGATTTTAAAAACTGGCCCCCACAAAGACAGGACAATACATAGAGTAAATGTAACTAAATAACTATATAATAAAACAGATAGGATTATGTTTTAAAGGAAATATTGCAGAGTATGCTCTTTTTTGCACGAAGAAACTGAGTTTGCAACATCTGGCAATTTTTCCAAGTGTTTTGCTTTAATTCCACCAGAAGTAGCTGTGCTTAGTTTGAATTTGTCAGGTCAAGGAAAGCCTTACTAAGGCACAATGAAGAAAGGTCATTAGTCACTGGAAATGTATTCTATAACTTGTTTTGTTTCAAATTGTTCTTCATAGATTTTATCCTTGAACTAATTTTCTCATCCAGTTGTCTTCATCCAGATATGGAGAACATTAGACGAGCGCGAGTTTCATCGGTGAGATAACATTCTTCACAAACAATAACTGAGAAGAAAACAGGCTATGACACAAAGAGAACATAAAAGTAACAGTGACTATTGCTTGCAATGTTTTGTCTCTATCATTTACACCAAAGAGTCGAGCAGACAACTCCAGAAGGATATAATTAATGTCTGAAGCCAACAAAAAACAGATGTAATTTTGTTCATAAAGAGGCCACCATGCAGCCTGTACTCATGTATTACTGGGAAACTATTTGCTTCGGGCGTTCTTACATGCATATTTTCTTCAACAAGAATTTCCAAGCTTAGGCTATGTTTTGATTTCTGTATTAACATAATGGCAAGAAAGCAATCAGGATTCAAAACAAGGAGACATATTTCTCCTATTTTTATGAAGCACAAAACCTAGAAGACTTGGATCAAAAGCACAAAATTTCTGCTGAGTTTAACACTTTCAAAATTTTTATGAAAAAGTAATGAACATGTGCAAAAATGAGCGAAATGGGAGGATAAGTAATGGGAAACACAAACTTGTGACATAAGGTCATTCAGCTCCCAGACAGCTAAGTCTTTCATTTGAAGAGCAGTAAAAAGAGCTCTTTGTGAAAGCACACCTGATGAAGCCAAACATTCCTCTTGTTGAGTTATGATTTTCCTTCCCCTGCTCCCAAAGAGCTAAGTGAAAAATATATTACAAGTTCAAGTTTATGTTTGTTTATTCAACCATAAACATTTTCAAAGGAGTTTTGCTTTGTCCTAACAGGAAAGTGACCAGTAACATCTGCAATCGCGTACCTAAAACATCTTTCCAGCTGTTTGTTGTGGTCCCTGTGAATAACAGGACTGACTCAGCGTTCAAGTCTTCAAGCTTCACTGTTATTATTTTTAATAGGGGCCTGATTCTGTAAATAACTGAGTCATGGTTATTTAACAAGTCATCAATTAACAACCATTTTCTTTAAGGTCATATGTGAACTGAAGACTTGATGCGGAAAAAAATGAATCTGCAGCTTTAAGAGCTGCATACTTATTTTTGTTTAAAGTTTCAACAAAAAGAAAAGATTTTGATTTTTTTACATAATTCCACAACATTCCAGTTCGGTGACAATGCAAGAAGCTTGATAACCGATTATGTTTTGGTAATCCTTTGTTATCAGGTCAAGACAGGCCTATATGAATCTTTATGAGACAGTTCAGCAGGTTTTTGTTTGTGGGCCTATCTTCAACATCTTAGGGGACTTAAAGCAGGGGGCTGAACCTAAAGCTACAGACTCTTGTCGGAGTTCATTTCCCTGCAACCTCCTCCTCTCGATGAATTCCAGATGTTTAGCAGACGAAAGTGAATTTAGGGCTAAGGGGGGACTGGTGGTTGTTGGGGGGATTGTTCTTTTTGAACTGTATGCATAATGCATGCATGTTGTCTACATAAAAGAAGCTGGTGGAAAGGTTACATATGGCAGGTCTCCAAAGCTGCACCAAGACGTTTTGTCTCTAATGCAGTAAATAAGCAGTGCAACTCCACTTAAAGCTGTGAAACCCGATGAGTGTTTTGAAGTTACAATATGTGTAAATGCACATATTACACCTCATAGAGCCAACAAGAGTTCTAAAGCAAAAGCAGGTCCACCCAAACAGAGATTTCCAACACAGCCCAACAAACACCAAGCAGAGAGACTGTTCCAAGCCTAATGAAGTCCTGACTTGCTCATTTTGGCACCAAAAGGCAACGATTCTGCAAACTTTCAAATTCAAATAGTAGGTAAGGCAAACAAGCAGAGGAGGTGTTTCTGATCTCCTGACTGTGTGTGGTCCTGCTCTCTGGAATAACCCGAGGTAATGAAGTCATGAGTGGAAGAAATTTGCTGCTCGCCATTTTCATTAAATATCAAATCCTTCTTGCCTGTGGGCCAGATGAAGAGAAGCCTTGATGCTGTGTTCCTTTTGGCTTCTAATAAAGTGGCAGCCTCCATGAAAGTTTCCCAGACAAGAGGAATGAAATGAAAAATGCATGAAATGCAAATATTGTCCCTGCAGCTCCTGCAGCTGGAACCATGCTGATGGGATGTTTCTACAAATGCAAACAATTGAACTGCAAGGGCTTGCTAAATCCTCAGAAAGCATGCTTTGGCGTTTTTTTTTTTTGTTTTTTTTTAACTCCTTGAGGTTTGTTGTTCCTCACAAATATGAAGGAGGTCAATCAGAGACAAGAGAATTTTACCATGAACTTCTGACCCCCTCATCAAATTCCATTGAGGCATCCCACAAACCACACCAAGAACCACTGTCCACAAATAACTCTGAAATTTAGGTGAGAGTCATAGCTTCTGAAGAGCCACAGTTTTGCCTGACTCACTCGATCAGGACTGCAGACTCATTGTTTGCTTTCCTTCCTGGTAGTGCAGTGCTTCGGCTACTGCTCATGACATTGGCAGCAGATGTGGTGGGGCCTAGAAAAAATAAACCGGCTGACGATGATGCCGTCGGCAGAAGCTAAATATTGACTTAGCGACCTGTAATCAGATTCGCACACATGACAGAATAGAAATAAACAGCAGCATTTGCTCGTGTCGCCTCTTGCCGACCCTCCCACCACAACACAGGAACTCCGGCTCGCAGGAAAAACCAGAAGCCTGCGTCTCCCAGCTCAGCTGATCTGGTAATGAGAACTTGCCTATGACGCTGAAGGGTGGGAATGTGAACATGGAAGACATTTTAAGATGTATACAGTAATTACTTCTCCAACAGTCCTGCCTCTCTTAAATCATTCTGAAAGCTTTGGGGATTTTTTTTAAGCAATACAAATGACCTCTGAAGATGAAGTCAAAGCAAAGGCAAACTGCCCACCAGTTGTGGTTTTTGTTTAAATGGTAGCCCATATATAAATGGTAACATAGATGGTCTCGATTCAAGGGAGCCCTAATTTGAAAAGAAAAAAAAATAAAAGTCTTAAGAATACTTTGTCCTTTTTTACACAAATAAAATTGGTCAACTATTCCACATTTCCTGGATAGCTTAAAATATATATGTACTGTATATATTTACTCATTGATTTCTCATGGCTCGCTCCAAGACTGTCGCGCCCTGGGCATTGAGCCCCATCAAAAATCTCAGTTGTTCTCCATGATGCGATTTCTCATGTTTTTAATCTTTACTTCAAAGGAGCAGGACTTTCCTATGACTTTAAAGGAATTATAAAAAGTTGTAGGAATGTTTCTTTGTTGTCTGATACATGAAGCACAGGGGACTCATACACAGTCTAGAGGCCGCTGACAGTTTATCAGATGACCCCAAAAACACCTATAAACTTTCATTTCAGAGTGATGAGTCGTTTTGTCACTGTACTACATAAAATCCAGTTAACATCCACTAAATGATGTTCTTGACAAAATGTGAAGAGGTCATTGTCAACTTTATTTATATAGCACTTTTAAAAACTGGTTGAAACTGCACCAATGGGCTGTAAAAAGACACTATAAAATCGCAGGAGAATAAACTGACGAAAGGAAAATTACAAAAAAAGTTACAGTATCAGGCTTCAATGACAACGAAAAAAAAAAAAAAAAGCTTTAAGAAGTGATTTAAAATGGTCCAGACTGTGGGCAGATCCCTGGAAGGGCAACTTATTCCAGAAAATGAAAGCAACAACGAAGAAAGCAAGTCTCCTTTGCTCTTAAGTCACACAAAGGGACATTTAACAGCAACCAATTTGATCTCAAAGTTCTGGACACAGAGTGTAGCTCCAGGAAAAAATAAAATTAAAATAAAAACTTATAAAGATCTTCTGTAAACTGGTAAATCAGCATCAGTTTGAAAGAATCTGGGCTGTTTAAGGCACATTCTAATATTATTTTTGCACAGACATTTGAATATGGAGCAAGAAAATGTTTCAATAGAGGTTTTTTGGGGTTTATAGCCATTAAAATCTGACAATAACTAATGTTTAAGAGATAACCTTTCCCCACATGTGACATCAATGCTAATCCAAGCATCTGTTTATCAGCGCAAGTCACAGTGCTGGCTCATCCTCTACAGCAAGAGAAAACATAAAGCCAGCCTTCTCTGTGTCCTATAAATTATGGCCCTGAATAGAAGACCTTCATGTGGTTGGAATCTGGAGATTAAACAATGGTTGTAAATCAGGCACATCTGGGGTACGATAAATCTGTCATTCTATCTTTGGACTCATCTCATGCCGAGTCCCGTTCACCAGGATTTGAGGAGCTCTCGGTGCAGATAGAGGGATCACTTTGGGATGGAGATTATCTGACGCAGTTGCACTCCTCATCCGTGAAAATCTCTTCTCGCAGTGGATCAGCATGTACTGGGAATTAAATTGTCAATGACTGTAATTATTTAGACACATTCATTGGGTTCCAAGAATGTTTTTGGCCAATGATAAGGGCTTTTGCTTTCCGCTGATGCATGAAAAGACACACAATTGCCTAACACATGTTGCATCAAGGTGCATATTTCTACAAAATAGTATCTCGACATTGCATTTCATGTTTTGTGGACATTATACCCATAAAAGAGTTATCAGATTCTATAACTGCTCAGAAAACATGCAAGAATATTATTATATTTTATCTTGAAACACAGCAGTTCTAATAATAACTTGCCATTATTTTACTCTTAAAAGGTTTATGCTGTATTCAGATTTCAGTTCATTATAGTATGTTGTAGAAAGAAAGCAAAGCTTTGATCATCCCGTCTATAGCTAAGTTACGTGCACCATTATTATTTTCCCTGGCTTATTTGCTGCAGATGTTTGGGAGTTGATTCTGTATTGCACACCAAAACCATCTGGCATTAATTTGCCCATTCTTTGTTTTGTTTTCTATGAGTTAAACACGGTTGAAATTAATGTGTAGAATCTTTTATCACTTGCCAGTTGACCAAAGTAATGAGGGGTGTGTAAGCTTTGTGCTTAGCTTTATGTTTTGTAGCTCTAGGGCCCTAAACCACATGTTTTTGTAGCCTGTATGTATATTCACAGCATGTGTGTGCATATCTGTAGCCATATGCAAAACTAGAAAGACAAACCAGTGTTGAGCCAGCAAGAAAGGAATTATATATCTCATTGATCCGTGACTCGTTTTTGCAGAAAAACACAAAGGGAAAAGATGCCTGCCAAAATAGTTTTCTTTTTGTTTCTCGGGAAATTAAGACATAATGTTGATGTGAACTGCAGTTTTATTATATCGTATTTTAGATTCATATTCTTCCAAGCTATAAAACAGTTTTCTTTAAAGCCTTAAAATGAATTGTGAACCTAACCTTCCAACATGGATTTCATCATATCACCTTGAAGAAGCATGTCTCACCTGGTGTTGTTTTAAACTAGCTGAAAGGTACAAAAATAAAAGCTGATACCTGAATGCAGGATTCACAGGTGCTGCCCCAAAAACAGGCATTGTGGCTGTGCTTCAATTGGAGGTAGAAATGTTTATTTGTCACAAAAAGATGTTTGACGAATTTTAAGGCTCTGTCTGCAACTGACTCCTAGTAGCGTGAAAACGTAATAAAGTAGGATTTTTTTTTCAGAAGATGATCATCAGAAATAGGATTGTCATGGTTTCAGCTCCATATTGGTAAAGTTAATCCACAGCCCCACCTTAGTTTTCACTGAAATTATTCAGCAGTGACCATCCTTTTCAACCTTACTATACTTATATGGAATACACACTAGTTGGTTCAAGTTTAATGTGAACCCAGAAGATTAAGTAAGAGCATAGTAAGTGCTAATTTCCCACACAAGACAACCAATGTGTGCACACACCACCAATGCAAAATTCATAAAAGTTGATTATTAAAGTTTCTTTTTCCCCATACACTCTAGTAGAACAGTTTCTGCCCAAAGCCAGGGAAGATTTTATATGGGAAGGATTGGAAGGGATAACAGAGGGCATTTCATTGTCAAGATCTAGATGCAGTTTCCAAATGTTACCTTTTATTTCAGCTGGAGGCTGTAATTGTTGAATGCCTGAATAAACTGTCAGCTTACACCTATTTTGTCCTCAACATCTGGGCCATTCACGATTTGGCCCATTAGTCCTCCTTCAGTGCCTGCACATTTTGGCTTAACTACAGAGAAGACGAGATAGCGGCTCAGATGACGCCGAAGGTAATCACAGGAACTTGAATGAACCTCCACAAATGGTGAGCGGGCCAGACTGATAAGTTGGACAAAAGGCAGAATGGAAGTTAAGAAGGAAGTTTTATTCCATGGCATGCTAATTGCTGATTGAAGGACAGATTGAAGTATCACTGACTAATTTAGGTGGAAGCAAATTGATTATGCTTTGACTATAATTGTTTCAAAGTGGCTCTCCTTCCTGTTAGAGCAAATGATTAGATTATTTTAAAAAAAACTTGAAAGAAAAACTGAGATATGAGTATTTATACACATGCTCTGGTTACTTTTAGGAGCAAACATGTTAAAAGTCTGTGTGTTTTTATAATTTTTATGTAAAAGTATAAAAACAAAAAACACTAAAACCTTAAATGACAAACTTGTATTATGTGTCATGTAATAAAATCTTTCATGGATTTGATTTTTAATATTACATATTCATGAACCAACCTGGCAGTTTCCCATGATAGACAATGATGAAGCTGCTTCTTTGGTGTACGAAGCAACCTGTGCTATAGCTTTAAAAAGCTCAAGGATTCTCCTTGTCCTGCCAGCATGTCACCAGTAGTGTGAACAAAGGAAACTGCAAGAAAGAAAAACCGAGCAGGATAAGTCATAAATCTCCATCATCTCGTGAAATTTTCTTAGCGACACCCCTTCAAAAAGAAACCGTTAAGCGTGTGCAGCTGTTGCACGTATGTGTGGTGCGTGTGGCTGTCTTCCTACTTCTGAAGTCCTCTAATGATGATAAATAACACAATGGTTTTGGGTTGTCAAACTTTCCTGCAGACCAAGTTGAATCCAAGGTGTTAAATCTAATTGAGTTTTCTATCACTTTTTTTTTTTCCCTTAACAGCTGCTGTTAATGTTTTTTGGTAACTTAGCTAAAATCTTGTCAAGTTCATTTAGCCCTAGCATGGCCATTACCGTCCTGCTTGAAAACAATTCTCGCTTTCACCACAATCTAGGCTTTCTCCCCTTGAATTTGATCGTCACTGGTGGACTTTTTACTGGGCCAATCAGTGAACAGAATCAGAAGTTGTGAACGATTGTGTTAATTTTCTGCACTGTTTTAGAATTGTAGTTTTAGCAATGGGAGTGGAGAAAGTGAATGGAGACGTTCAGTCCATGTTGGTCATGCTTCCAAATATTGAATTAACATTAATAGCTTGAACAGCTTCTCGTTCAGAGTCACTCCATCTAACTCTCTCCGAAACTTATCCTCCCCCACCAAACACAAAAATGTTTGCATACATATTTCTTACTACAATGCCACATAATCACACAATGGATATTGATACCAAAATATCACATCAGCATCAAAACAACCAAAAAGTAATTCCCGTAAGATCAAATTAGGCTTGACATTTTTGGTTCTAGATTATTCTTCTGCTACTAGATAAAAAGAGGGAAATTCTCTTTAGTGTCTGTACTATCTAAAGAGAAAATTGCAGTAGGAGTTAATTGCGTAGAAGCAGAATAAGCTATGTTCAAGTATAGCTGTAACGTAACTTTTAACTAACAGTAGTTTGAATTATGATTGCATTTAGCTAAGATTAATGCACTCTCTGAATATAAATCATTTGGACTACTAGTTGTATCCTTAAATCTTGTTCATAGTGCTGGCAGGTTACATTGAAGAAACACTGGAAATGATGTGCAACATTTAAAAATCAAATCCAACTGTTCATTTGGCTTCAGATGCAGCACAAAAAGTCCTGAAGCCAACAAATTTGTGAAAGGCATTGTCCTCACAAGACTTTTGAATTGAATGCGAAGCAGAGCTCAGATTTCTCAGCCAAGAGAAAACTTTTAAGACACACTGACAGAAACATCTCGAAGAGGAGAAACCCTATCCTGCACGTCATTGTAATCTGGGAATATTGTATGATTTGAAGAGTTGAGAGAAGAAGACTGTGGAAACACAGACCTTAGAGATAGGACACACAAAGGAGGTTAGTTCTTTGACAAAGAAAACCTTGTTAGCATTTTTTTTCCCCCATCATCCCAGAAAAGAGTAAAGATAAACCACAGTTTGTTTCCTTGGGATGCTGATGTGATTTTTATCTCCAACAAACTCTTCCCAAATAGAAATATGGCTGATTCTTTTTGATCTATAGAAAATCTCTGGGCAGATACATTTTGAGCTTACAGTTGTTTGGTTTGTTGTGACTCCAAAAGATTGGCTAAAGAAAAGCATAAATTTTTTTATAAGAAACTGTACCAACACACTGGGTGAGTTCCTCACAAAATACAAGATCATACATTCATGTGTTTTGCCATCCTCTTTGTGTTTTTACTACATGTATGTGGTACTGCACATATGCCATGCATTCTTGATACTGTTCTATACCGCATGAGTTAGAACAGGAAAGGAAACATGCCATTTGCTAATTTTTCAGTAACAAAAGATTTAATTGTTAAGAGTTTGTAGCTAGTTCTGGTCAAATATAGAATTAAAATGCCTACAAATGTAAAGCTAAGGAAGGAACACAATTTATGAAACTGGTTCCCATACTCTGTCCAAATAGCGTTTGAACAAAATATGAAAAGACGACAAGTTATTTTACCAGTCTTGAGCTCATCTGCTGAATTTACTGTTTTGATTTATATATTGATGGTTGTTTAAAATGTGTCTGTAGTCATATAATGACTGGCAAACAGAACAGGATGTCTTGAAAGAGATATTTATGGTCCTGTTATTCTTTTAGGCTTTTCCAGAAGCTCCACAACAAAGGCTGATGCACACAGAGCACGTCGAGTGATCAGTTTCCAAATTGGCTACAAATATTAAGAATATGATGCAAGAGAAGTCTAAAATGTAGGAGTTATCTTTATGAAGGTATTTGCAGACACTTGAATAAAAAGTGAAGAAATTTGGTAAAGCTTCCAAGTACAAAACCCAAGTACAAAACCCTTCCAAGCAAAAAAATTAGCAAAAGAAAGAGATTCTCTTATTTTGAATCATCTCATCTTGGCAGCTAATTTCTCAGGGTTTATTGCCTTTCCCTTTTAGTGAGAACTTTTAACTCTGGCTTTGGTTGAGTTTTTGTAAGGTTTTGCAGCTTGTTGTGCAGGATTAAAACAGTGAAGTGACAGAGATATACAGTAAAAAGATTTGAGAGTTGCTTTTATAACTTTTGAGCCTCTTTGGATCCAGATTTGACCAGTTTGTCCTATTAGTTTGTTTTCAGTTTAACAGTTTTATGAGGAGAGATTTAGAAGGACTCATTGAAGAAGTTAGTGGAGAAGAAATCAGAGCTAAAGTAAAAGTTTAATCAGATCACATTTTGAGTTGGTTTCTTTTGTTGAGTAATTGAAATTATGGGGATTCATTCAGCTGACCTCTTTTCCTAATGCATCGTGTCTTGATAGGTCTGGCTACCATTTAGTTTAGGGGAAGATTTGTTGTAAAAAGGGAAAAACAATATGGTTGTCCCTTTGCATTATGTTTGATGTTGAATAAGAACCAAGTGCAGCTAGGAGGAGGAGTGATAATTGATGAAGTTGAGTTTTCATGAAACGAGTATGGAATAAACTTACGAAAGTGCTGAAGACACAAGTGGAGTTGAGGATGGTGACTCAGTAAGGACCAATCCAGTCAGTCCTGTGGAGAGAAAAGGATATTGCAACAGCTGTTTTCTAAAAATGTCTACATACACACAGAAAGAACTTTGCAGGGGACATGATTGCTGGAGTGGAAACAGGTGGGACTAATTAACTGGATAGGGAACAGCTGTGGAGGAGTATTTACGGAGGGAACCAAGTAAAAAACAACAAGAATTTAGTTTATGGGTACTTTGTCATTCCTCCACTCAGTTTCTGATCCAGTGTGTTTCCAGCTCAAACCTCTGCACCATCCATCTCAGTAATTGTGTGACACTTCAGCCACCTTGCCTGCAGGTGGTGGTCAGATGGCAGCTTTGCTTCTTTCGGCTGTGGCTGCAGTGTAGCTCACCACCATCAGTGCCTGAATTTGTGTATGACTGTATGTAGCATAAAGCTCTTTGTCCTTGCACTTGATGAAGCGCTATATAAATGCAGACCATTTGCCATTTAAAAACAATAACTAAACAGAACATGAATGAACAACAAAGCTACAAAACAACACAAGGGAGCAGGATTTACAGCGAATATAGGAACTAAATGCAATACATTGTCAATGGCAGTCATATTATTGAGGTTAAACAGGAAGTACAACCAAAACAACTTAAACTGATACATAAAAAACATGAAGTCCTTTAATGCATGACTGTATAATTTATTTTATCACTCTGACCTCTTTCTGGGTAATTAATTGTTTGGGCTTTTGCAGGAAGGAGTCTATTTGCTGGAGTGAAGCAGGTAAGCTGATTGAGAACACCTGAGCAGGATCGTTAATGCCTGGGTGTTGAGCAGCTGGTGGGAATCGGTTTCATCTCCCCCTCACCCCTCTTTGCCATGCTTACATTTGGTTTGGTTAATTTAATTGTCATCATTTACATTCCATATCGTCACGTATTCACATTGACACGGCCAGTTTAAACAGCTTCATACAGCAGACAGTTATAAGTGTATAACTTTCTTTAAAATAAATATTTGTAAACAGGTTTATTAATAGCTCATGTTTTTGAAGTTAAAACATGGAGAGTGGTCACAAAAAGGTCAAGGTTAATGAACAAAAAGGTACAGCATATCAGCATAAATACTGTACATCACAATTTCCTCTATCAGCCCTCCACCTCTTCATTCCTCCAGTAGCTCTTCCTTCATTCTCTTCACTCACTAGTTGTCTGGGACGTGTCTGTGGTTCTCTGGGATCCGCCCGTGTGAACATGTCCTCCCACCTGCAGACTGCCAAAACCCCTTAATTTGTCACTTACTGAGTCGGTGTGTTTTGTGGCTTGCAAGGTGCTAGCAGAAGCGCTTCAGAAAAAAAAACCTCAGGCAAACGAGGCCAGAGATGAAGGGGATGTGGTCGATGGTTTGCATTGCTTTGTAGGTGTGCTGAAAGTACAAAACCGCACAGATTGCCTCCGAGAGAAACCAATACAACATTCATCTGTTTACACTGCAAACTTAACTTGTTTGGTTTTTTCAAGATGGACACATTGGTTTCGAAGCAAATTTGTTTAGCGGGTTATTTATATCACTGTCAGTTTAGCTAAACTGTACACTTGATGATCACTGGCAGGCTCCTCACATCCAGAACTTGGCATTTGTGTGGTCTGAGCCACAAGCCTACTATTCATTACCAGGCATGCCTGGGGGAGGTTTATGAAGCTCAAGAAGAAGATATTTCTTGAATCACATCACAAACTCACATGTCATCTGTCAGTACTCTCAAACAGGAATCAACTGTGTTCTGATGAAATATTGATAAACCGTCTTCCGAGTGTGAGGACTGAAGATTTACTGGTCACATCATGGCTGTGGGGAACTTGTAGCAGCATGTCAAAGTCTGATTTGGTATCACAAGAGAAGAACAATTTAGGAGGCTAGTGGTTTACTCACTCCATTGTAGTAATAATCCAAACTTAATATTCTATAGTGTTGTAGGTTTGGATTAAATTGTAATCCAAGCCTACTTCCTATAGAAACATTATGCTATGGCCTTTAACATCATGGAGAAGACTTTGGTGAAAGAGTGAAGAAGCACATTAATCAAGTTCTTCACAGTTCTTGAGGACCACTGTGAAGTCTCCAGAACCAACTACCCGGTCATTTCAGAGCACTTCCTGCTTCCCTCTGCAGTTGGGCTTTAGACAGATCATCCTTTTAGTTTTCAGCAGGAGTTAACACCTGCACAATTACCAAAAGTACCAGTACCTGCTTTAATGACCATGTTATTACTGTCCTTAACTGATCATCAAACTCACCTGACCCAAGTCCCATAGATAACATATACTGTATTTTCAAAAGGAAGAGGAAAGGCTCATTGTTGCCATGCTATGCCATATTGATGCAGTAATCCATGCAAAAGTAGCCCAGACCAGTTATTTAGGGGATTAAACATGCAACACATCGACATCCCAGAAATTAATCATTAGTCTTATTCAATATTTACTTTTTCTAAGAAACTGAATTTCATGTTTTCAAATAATCTTTGATTCTTCAACAGGACAAGGATTCCAAAGACATTAAAACTAGTTTTGAAGCTGACAAAGGATGATAATTGTCTTCCCTAAATACCAATTCTTTCAAATAAATCATTAAGTCTCACAATAACAGTTCCTTCATGACTGATGTTGGAACTGCAACAGAACACATTAATGGTCATACTCAAGTAAAAATAGGCAGTCATAATCAAGCAAAAAATTTGCCATTAAGTCAACACTGCTGCAAAAAACGAGCCCTGTCTATGAATGTGTCACAAAGACCGATTAATGTACAGTCTGGGGATCAAATATGTGACCATTACTGATCTATGTCTGAAACAGTTGGGCATGTCTGCCAGCTATTAAAAGAGGACATTTGTTCTTAATATTTTTGATCAATTGATGCAGCTACAGATTTCAGCAGTGGTTTGATAATTGAGCAACTGAAGCGTCAGTGATTTTAGTGAGTGCAGGAGAACAGCGGATACAGTACCAAAAGCCGAAAGGAAAACATTCTCAGGAGGGATTACTTTGACAATGACATACAGTTGCCTTTGTCATCCAGTCGCATGTGCATATGAGCAGATGTGTGAGGCCGCCCCCGCACAACAGGCACACACACTCGCCTCCACATTTCTCCCATTACTCTTCTGTTGCTTCCATGGATCATGTTTTCCAGATGCATTCAGAAACGGATGAGATTGACAAAGGCAGAAAAAGAGAAAGCAGATAGTCCCTGATTTCAGCTTGATGAGGTAGTGAATGATAAAGTGAGAGCAGGAAACCAAGAAAGGGAGACGAAGGAGTGGATAGAGATGTGTGCATGTCTGATGATTAATGCCTGGAAGGTGAAGGAGTGGAATCGGGAGGTCAAGGGAACTGCTAGCAGGAGAGGGGGAGGACGGGGGAGTCTAAGCGTCTTTTTTTTTTTTTCAGCTGAAGAAAGCACATGCTGGCGTCATGGTGATATCTGTTTTAGCAATGAGAATGGCCTGAACAGGTTTCTTTACTTTCTCTCTTCATGCGGGGCTTACCTTCAGCTCTCCTGCTTTCCAACAACAAAATTACAACTAACTTGAAAAAATTAAGATTTTAAACCACATGCATCTTATATGCATTTCTGTTGCGTAACTTCCATGAAGGGTTTTGGAAAGGCAAAAGGTCAAACCAGAACACAGAAAAAGCCCAAGAGCCCCCTTAAAGATATCTGGAGAATGCTGAACATTGCCGACAAATGAAGGGACAGCTGCGCTCGTCCCAGAGCTCCCCGCTCTCTCAGGAACGGGAAGTTACAAGGCCGCTCACACACGCCTGTGTTTGCTTAGTCTCTGACACGGAAAGACAACCAACACATGAGATGGGAAGAGGGGGGAAGAGGATGCAGAGAGAGTGGAAAAAAGAGTTGGAGAATAAAAGACTTATGCTAAACATTAGTTTTATTTGTCTGTTAGATTCCTCACAGAATGGGAAACATACACACAGGCAGGTTGCACAGCACATTATGAGCCTTAACTACTCTTACAATAATAACTACTTCGCATGGAGAGAGTTTCACAGTATTTTTACCTAAAGTAAAAACAAAACTGTGTCATACAATAATGACCATAACGTTATTTAAATGCTTTCATTAAATGAAAAAATTATTATTTTATTAAATGCAAATTACGCTACATCAAGTAGTAGTTCATGGTTAGGGTTATTACACTATTTTTCCATTCAGCTCGAGTTAATAGGTTAATTAGTTTTACCAATCAGTATTTTCTCTTGGCAACTTCAGTTTCAAAACATTACCTAATTCTTTAGTTTCCACACAATGTCTGCCTTCTTTGTGTTTTTTTTTTTTTTTTTTGTAAGTAAAACTAATCACTAACACCAAAATTTCTTATTTTTGTAAGCAAGGCTAGAGTGCAGAAATCTTCTTTCAGCTTGCTCAGCACTAGTCTACAGCAACAGGTAGGGGAAAGGAAGTGCTGTGTTAAGTGGCATTTTTTGCTCTCCAGGCCAAGTTTTCTATTGCTTTACTTCATGTACACACACTAAAGATATGACATCCTTCATGTGGAGCAACAGCTTGGTGAGCATAAAAAGTGGTTATGTGATTTGTGCAGGACAGTAATGCACTGTATCTGGACCCAGAATTGTATGTTCCCATTTTAACTGGTTGAAGAGAGCAGCAGGCGGGGCTCACCCAGGACACCGTTAATGCGAGAACCATCACTGACTGTGTTACTCAATGCTTAATGCAGAGTATACTGTGATTATTGTAGTATTATGTCTGGCATTTCATTTAAGGGTCTTTAACCTAAAAACCTTTAAGTTTTTAAAATGAAATGACATCAGACTTATATAGTGCTTTTCAATCCTCCAAGGGTTTTCAAAACTGTGCTATATCGTGTTACCAGTTACTCATCCATGACTGGGTTTTTGTCATTACTTTTAAAGAACAGACTTTCTGCATAAGTCATCTGGGGACAAATAATTATTTGAGTTTTATAAATAAGAGTTTTTTCCAGACACTACTGAAAATGTATTCAGTTCCAGGTCTTATTATCAAAAACATTTTTTCTCATTTTATCCTTTTCAGATTTTCACAATCTTCAAGAAGTATCATTACATTTTCCAAAGAGATACTCATAAAAAAATATACTAGACTTCAAAAAATATGGTTCAGAACTCAATAAGACTTTTATGTGATATCTAACATATTTGTCATTTTCATCTAATTTTATCTAAAAGGCCTCATCATCAAACTAGTGGCCTATGCCATTTGTTTAGATTTCAACTATTAGCAAATCAATTGGAAAACTACTTATTTTAGTGTTTGCATAGTACAATTTGTCTCATTGATTTGATTAGATACATATCAAAAAGCTAATGCACAGTTGCCTGAAACTTGCACTATGTTCTATACACCTGGGAGGCATATTGGATGATGAACTCTAGGCTGATTAGAAACCTCTGACTCTGTTAGATTGTATCCCACCTTCAGGTGGGAGATAGTGGGGAAGGTGTTCTTGTATTCCCTAGAGGAATACAAGAAAATCTGAGTGCTGAGAACAAAGAGCATGCACATTCAGAGCAGAAATTCAACAACCAACATGGCTTCCACTCACAAAAATGTATTAAAAGTTTCAGGAGTGATTCATTTCTCAGCACTTCTGATCATTTGTACCTCATTAGAGAAGTGGGACAGATGATGGTAGATAGCCTCTACCTCTGTGAGAGAAATGTATTGTTATTGATTGGTGTTACAACTAGGTTTTAGAACAAGAGTAATAAGCATATTCTACAGCTTTTCTGACTTGCTATGAGATCAAGCTCAACTCATGAGTGACATCATTCCCAGATCCGAACTCCAACTTCTAAGACACATGGGATGCAGCAGTCCCCAGCCGGGAGCGGAGCGGTAAACAAGGCGCCATCTATTTCTAGCCTTATACCTGACACCTCATTTTATTTCCTGCAAAATCCCATGCCCTATTTCTGTGAGAGAAATGGAAACATCAAATTATAGCTTTTCTCTGTTACTTTTAACAACAAATAAATGTTTTTTTTGTTTGAAGTATTAAGATGCTTGCTTTTAAGTGGAAAATATTACAAAAACAACTTGGGAATCAAAAACGATTCAACAAAAAAATGCTATTTCAGAATAACCAATTGCCAAATGTAGCATGAATTAATGCTGTAAGGAATATGTTTTTTAATAGGAAGATAAAATCAGGATAAAGTGACATGGATTTCCTTTGTTTTTCAACCCCCCAAACACTCACATAAAACTTCAGCCAAGAGTCATTTCTCCTGGTTGGTGGCCCACTAATTAATCTAAAAATAAACCAACTAGCCCTTCTTGAAACACACACACATACCCCCACCCCCACACCCACACACGCACACATACACAAATACCCTCACTTAAAACAGCTAGCCAAACTAATCTTGTGTAAAGTGATGGCAACAAGCTCATTTGAAGACAGGGATGGTCTTTGATGTTGAGTCACTTGGTCAGCAAGACAACACTTTAGCGAGCTCAGAGATATTTACGAGCTCTTTAACTCATCTTCTCTTCTCCACAGCTGCTTTGACACAATCTAACAGAGAAAATATTAACCGGAGGCAGGGATGACTCAAAGAAATGCCTAGCATTGCACCTTTTTGAATCAGTATAGAAATGTTGTATTTAATTATAACATTTGCAGAAACATTGCACAAAGAAATGTTTTGTTTGTTTTCCAGTCATTTATCTAATTTAAACAAAACATCTGAACTTAATCTGTGTATCTACTGATACTGTTGGATCTTGTTTTCAGAAACTACCTCTGAAACCTGAGACTGAGGTAAAATATCCTAATCAACTAGTGTACTGGTGCCCTCTGCTGGTAAACTCAGCTCTCTGTAGTCATCACTTTCAGAAACTGTGACAGCAATATAGATTTTAAAATTTTGTTATGAATTGGGCATAAATAGTACATATAAGAAGTTAAGATAAATATAATATTAACACTGTTAAAAGAGTTGTCTAGAGGGTTTCTTTTTTTGTTTGGTGTTTTAAACTTGTTTTGAACTTGAGTTCCATTTTAACGGTAAGAGTGAAGTGCACAAGTTTAATTTTGCTGTGGTATTTTGCTAGTCTTCATAGGGGTCAGAAGTATATATGCTGTAATCAAATTTATGCATGCACTAAAATCTGGTCAAATGTCCCATAGCAAGTTGCACTTTTTTTTTTGTAGCCACTAATACACAATAATTATTATTGTGTATTATTAAATAACTATTAATAATAGTTATTTTAGTCGACTCGCTTTCCGACACTGGCTTTTCAGCATTGGGTCCTCAAATATTCAATCAATGTGCTTTGGGTTTGTTCTTTGGATGAGCAATTCAGGAGCTTTCTGTCAGTCAATTTCATACAAAACAAAACCAGTTTTTGTTTTAGACATCAAATCAAAAACTGTTTTGTTTGAGACCCTTGGAACAAACCTCTGTGTTGGAATCATCTATCTGACCCAGATGAGTAGAATTTGATCAGGAGTTTCACACTTCAAACTTTTGAGACATTTTTACTCTCAACAACAACCATAATAATAATAATAATAATAATAATAATAATAATAATAATAATAATAATAAGTTATTGTTTTTAGTCATTCATTTAATTTGTTATTACATTTTTGACTGTTGATGTGAGATTAATAACTTTTGATGAAATGCTGTAAAAATGTGTTACGTGTTAATATTTAAACAGCTGTGCTCTCTGTTTTAGTCAGTTTATTTAGTTGATCTGTTTGTTTGCATGTGTTTCCCTATTATAAATACTGACAATAGGTAAACACTAAAACATTTCTGTTATATACTGTCCAACATTTTGACAGAAATAAAATCTAACAAAAGGGAAAAAAAAGACAATAAAATGTCCCATTAAAAACATCACAACTTGCACTTGTACTGTACCAGATGCATTGGTACAGTACAGCAGAATAACTTCAGCTGCAGCCAACAAATTCTGACCAAAGGTTTGAGGCCCATGAGTTCCCAACATCAGCAGACACGATGCACCTGCCACACATCTGTAACATTTACAAAAAAATATCCCACATCTGCGAAAATTAAAGCTCAGTTTTAGAAAACATGGATAACTTCACTGACAAAAACGCAAACAAACAAAGCCCAAACAAAACTGGTGTACCAAAATTGGCATGTTCGTAGCCATGAAATTACAAGGTAACTTCATAGTTTATACAGCTATAAAAACAAAACTGTACACCACTGCTTCATGAATACTGTGGTTTTCAAAATTAGGTCCCTAAGAAAAGCTCAATACCTTTCTGTTAATTTGTTCCTCTTTCGAAAGCCTTTGATTAAGCCACTGTGGTGGCATAAACGTTTATAAATGGCTGGGTTGGTAACAGAGACACTCCATGAGAGAGCACGAGCGCGTCGAGCCAGAAGGAATGTGGTTTTGATTTGGAGAACGTGCCAACGTTCCAGCCAATGCTAATCATTGGGAAAAGCTTGTGAAAACCATGATGGGTTTCACAGACCAAGCTTTTGAGCTTGGGGTTTCATCACAAATCCACTTAAGCTTTTTATGTAATTCGGTTAAATATATTGCTTTTTATCTTTTTATTTCTCCAGTTTGGATGAATAAACTTGTGGGAACATATAATATATACATATATGAGGGGAAATTTCTATTAAAATGTTCTCCTTTATATGAACTTCCAATCCCACAATAAGTGTGTGTGTTTTTAGGGACAGGATGTGTGTGGTGTATTGTTAAAAAATGGGGGGGGAAAAGCTGCTGCTGGCATCAGAATGAGGGAGCAATGTTCACCACAATATAATCCAATTTCCATGGTGTTAAAGAAAAAAAAGATCTTTACTGAGAATCCCGTTGTAAAAAGATTGTGTGGGCAGCGGCTTACATATGCAACATTCATATAGAAACAACAAAGAACGATGTGAGAAATGAAAGAGTTCCAGAACACCTCAGTATCTATTGCCTTATCCTGAACATAGATTGGTTGTTTTCTTTGAATGTTACAAAGGATTCCTGCTTTAGGGTTTAATTTTTAAGGATTTTTATAAGTAAAACCTTCCCACAACTTGGAGGATGTTTGCAAGATTCATCATACACTGGAATAGTTGCTTCATGAAGTAGAAGGGTCATTCAGTTAGAAGCATAGGCTTTACTTGACTTCTTTGTTGAGTGAGGGGGTCAAAAATATCCAGCCACTATCTACTTTAACCTGTAATTTTTTTCATGACGATAATGACATATTCAACTGCATTTAATTTTCATTCAGCTCAGTTAATATTCAGTCTGAACAAGCTGAACAGAGAATCTACATTCTCACAGCAAGCAGATGAATGCATATTTTCTCAGCAGTGACAAAAACCACTGACTGTGGCCCCATGTAACTACACATAAACAATGACATTAAATGAGTGCACTTAAATTATAAGAGGTGCACCTGCTCACAACTTCTTTCTGGTCCACATGGACATTAATTGTGCATTCACTTGTGCATAATCAAATGTTAGCTTGCTGCAGAGGCTGTTTTCAACAAAGTTTGGACTTTTAGCTCATACAGGTGACTGATGTCTGGGGGTTTCGTTGCTGATCTGGAGGCTAAATCAGTGCTCTGACGCCACATTGGATACTGGAATTACAAGCACCACTTAAGCCAAAGTTTAGACAAGATTCTCTGAATGAGAGGTTCCAAGATCCTGCAAATACTCAATTCAGAGGGAGGAAATCCCACAGGATACGCTCCTTCTGCACCAGTGGTTCAGCTGCACCAGTCTGTGACCTATGGCGGTCACAGACGCGCTCAAAAACTTCCACAACTCTTCGACATGCTGGCAGCTTCCGAATAGCGAGATGGATTGAGTACGGTGAGAAGGTCAGAGATGGTGCTCTGATGGAAATGTATGGGTTTTTGATTGATTTAGTTGCCTCCACATTGTACTACGTGCATATTGAAAATGGCTGCACGTCTGCACCAAGTGGTCAGTTGTGTGTAATCTGTCAAAATGACAAATGATCTTCAGATTTATCTGAAGTCAAATATGGAAAATATTTGGTTAACATGACCGCTTATCTTTCTGACAAAAAGTCAACCTCTCTGTGAAATCTGGTGGTGGCAGCATCATGTTGTGGGGCGGCTTTTCTTCAGCAGACAGGAAATTTGTTCTGAGACAATGGGAAAGTTGATGTAGTTTGAGCCTAGCTAGATAATAGCTGTTAACACATGCTGCACAATTATGTATAAGGTCAGCTAAGACTGCAGAGAAAAAGGGTTCAACAAAATGTTGATTTAGGGTGACTGAATACAAATGCTTGCCACAATTCTCTCTTTGTATTATTAAAAAATAATAAACATGTTTGATTTGTCTTCTAAATCACAATAACATTATTTGCCTTGTACCCCTTCTGGTTTTCAATTGAAAAAATCTGAACAAGTCCAAGAGGTACAAAGAATTTTGCAAGGCGCTGGGTTTCTTTCTATTCTCGCACAAGATCTACGATCGTCTCTAAGCCACTCACACATCTCCTCCATTAGCCTCATCTTTAATCTACAGGGTTATGGGTATTCAAGGTGATTCCAAATATTTGCCTGGTGGAAATTGATATGATGGTTGTACTCAGAGTGAAAGTCTGCAGCCAGCTGCACAAACACAATGGAGGTGATTCATGAACCCACCTGCGAGCTGCTTGTAGTCCAATCTGACAAAGAACCCACTGCTGCTCTGGAGGCACTGCAGCACAGCCTGATAAATATAAGGAGAGAGGAAGGTGGGTGGTCTCACACACAGATAGTTGAGCAATCTGAGCTACTTCTTCCATACAACCCCCTGTTATCAGTTTGTATCACTTTGTATACACAGTACCCTAAATACTGTATATACAGTGTAACACTTTGTGACAAAGATCCAATCACTCTAAACTGACTTGGAAGTGTTCTCAACAGCCATAACACAAATATAGTGCTTTGCAACATGTATTCAGAATCTTTTTTCTAATGCCACAATATGGGTCACTCACACATGCACTTAATGGAAAAGTTTGACCACAAGTATCAAAAAAGATATTTTTTACCACATTTCATCACAGGGAACTGCATTCATGTTTACTCTCTACACATCAAACATCAAGAACAAGACAGAGTTCTGTCATCTACTGAAATACTTGGATGGCTCTGCAGTTGTCAGTTCTATCAGATATGGACAAGGAAAACAGGTTTTCATGGATGTGAACAAATCATATGAGACTGTAGGTTTGAAGAGAAGCAGCAATTTATCCAGCACTATTTTCACCACGAGAGAAAACAAGGAGTGTAAATACGAGTGTTTACCTGGACAACAGACTGGACTGGAGCGCAATAGTGATGAAGTGGGAGAGCAGACTGGAATATGAGGACGTACTTAGCTTCAGTTCTTCAGTGTTTGTCGCAAGATCTTAAAGCTCCATCACAGGAAGTCACTTCGGAAGATTCAACAAGTTGATAAAGAAGGTTGGTTCTGTTATGGAGCATCTGGTGAAGATTGTGCAAAGGATTCTTTATAAAATTTAGATCATTACTGACAATTCTGAGTATTCTCTTCTTGAGAATGCCATACAAAAGCAGTTTCAATCAGAGTCATGTTCAAATATGCTGTAATACTGACTGCTACAGGGGATCCTTCATGCCAACAGCCATCAAATGTTTAGAGAAGCTTAGGTGAAATACATCATAGCAACATTTAATTTTGCTTTTGGATTAATAGAGTATTTTTTTAACTGAAGAGAACACCCCAGCAACTCGTGTTTGCCTCTGCTTATTGGTTTAATCAGATTCTCAGAGGCTGTTTACTGTCAAAATCAAGTTTGCTCTTGCTAACAAATTTACAATTTTTTAAAACTGTACAAAAAAGAAAGGGTGCAAATTAATATTGAACCACACGAGGGCAGAAGGGGTCCATGACTGATGCATCCTGTTTTACAGTTGGTTCCTGCTTGAAAAAAATGTTGCAGAGAACAACACATTTAATGAACAGATCTGTTTCCAGATCTGTACTTTGTTGCACTTTATCATGTGATCAAATATTTAATTAATTTAATTTTACTTATTATATTAAAACTCATTTGAAGATAAATACCTTTATTCATCTTCAATTCGATTTAATTGAATGCTCACATTATTCTGCAAGCACAAAATTATGTTAGAACAATAATCTTGATAAGGTGAGGGTAAATTGATATGTTTTTTTAAAGTTAGGGTCTTAAACCACGTCTGATGTTATCTGTGATGACAGTCACCCAGTTTGCTCTCAACTTCCTGTACTGACATGCTAGCTATTCTCTCATCAACTTCCTCAAACTTCAGCAACACATTAAAAAAAGAACACTGACTAATTTCTTTTTTTTCCACTCTACCAAAGGTGTGAAAAAAATGACCGCATGAGAAAGGTTGCTTCAGACTTAGTACAAAAACCTCATAAAAGGATATGCAACCGATTGTACCAATATGTTAACACTTATTGTGTTAACTCAGAGCTTAGTATTTAGCATTATGCACCTCCGTAAAACATTTTATCTATTTTGACTAAATAAAGAAATGAATAATGCTGCTACAGAAAGAGCTAACCACAAAGGGCAGATCGTTAAAGTTTGATCAGGTAACTGGATAAACAGTGGCATTCATTTCTAATATCATGAGAACCTAGGTTGCTTTCACACAAAGCCGTACTGGAGCATAGGGGGCTGGATTAAAGAACTGTTTGTTAACAAAAAAAATAACTAGAAGATAGATTATCAAAAATATTTTAATTTGAATAAAGCAACATCTGAAAATAGATATTTTTCTAAGACAATCATTTCTGTGTATCCTCACATATCACACAGGAATTCAAAAGCACACAAAATAAAACTGACTGCTACAATTTTCAATCCCATTTCTCTCACATTAAGTGTCTTAGTTTCCAGTTGTTTATTCAAACATTCTTTTCCACCCAACAATAAATGACAAAGAGAGAGCTGAGATCTTTGGTAAATCACACACAAGAAAATGAAACAAAAAAAATTCAATGCTAAATATGGTCACATGATTGAAACTGAATTGGTTTTGAGATAGCAACATGTCACCAGCCAGTGATGAAGCTGTATCTAAACTACTACTAAAGAATAAAACAGCATGCATAAACCAGCAAAGAAAAACAGCAATCAAGTAAAGGCAGCACACAAAATTAAAATCCTTTGGGGTAACAAAACAAACACATCCTCACATTACTGGTTGAATATTAATAACAAAGTGCACAATGTCTGCAGGGACAGAATGAAACCCTGAACCGTTATGAATGTTTTTTAAAAATGATCTCACCAGGAGTTCTGAAGAAAGCCAGGCACAGTCAGCTTAAGGCATGGGCCTGGTCGCTTCAATCAAAGTATACCAACATTTAAAGAATTAAGATATAAAAAAAACATCATTAACATGTTCTGTCATACCAGAGAGCGTGCCAGAGGCAGTATGGAGCATGGAATAATGCAACTCTGCAACTACATGAACGCGTCAACGGGATGATGCTGACTTCCAATCGCTTACATGAAAGACAAATATGGCTATTTGGAAATACGTCAAGTCATGAGAAACATATTCATGGTGTGGAAACTTGCACTATTAGTAAGGTGATAATTAGTCAAGCAGCAGACTTCGTGCTAGGTACCAGAGTAGATAACCTGATTAACTATCATCTGGTTGCAAAAAAGGATAATATTCTCTGGAGTAAGCAGTCAGAAATTAAGATTTAAAATGTGATAATTACTGTGCCTCAATATGTTAAAGTATTTAAGCAGCAAAAGGAATAAACGTTGCTTAAATGCAAAATGATGATGTGCATTTTTATTTGAACCTTTTTGCTTATAGCTCCTTATACCATCAAGTAAATCTGAACTAATGAGCTACAACAACATTTAATTTCCCTTTGGATCAATAAAGTACACTGCCTGGCCAAAAAAAAAGTCGCCACCAAAAAATGGTCACACTCTCTAATATTTTGTTGGGCCGCCTTTAGCTTTGATTACAGCCCGCATT
>CAEGAE010030758.1:0-27658 GCA_903067095.1 Girardinus metallicus | reverse complement strand
GAAACAATCAAAAGCATTACATTATGTCAAGTGCCACTGTTAAATTCGTAATTGATTACGTTTCAAATGTAACTCTAAACATTAATAAATACAACATCAAGCAACCATGTTAAAATGAAGTGTTAAAAGCCCACCTCGTTTTGTAAAGGTTTTTTCAAAGTATTTTGATGATCAATATTAGTTATTGTCTTCTGTCATAACCCTGTTAATGATCTTAAATGCTCTAATATGAGAATTAAGGAAAAATGCAGTTATTTCAGTTTTTTTTATTTCTGTTCCTCCGTTACAAGTTTCATGTCTGATTATTTTTTTCACTATTTTCTTTTTTCAGTTATTCTATTTATAGTTGACAAAATATTTGCGTTGACAAAACTTTATTTCATGAGTTTAATTTCTAATGGAACAATGAATAACCAATCAGATTTTATGTAAGTTTTCCAAGGTAACACAGATCACCTCTCTTGGTCCCACCTATCGGATCATTTGAAAGACTGAATGTTAAACTCTCACCATTTAAGCAAAGTTTGACATTTCTCTGAAGTAGAAAAATAAATATAAGCAGTGCATCATTGATCTACAGACATGTAAGGACTGTGCTAAAAGTCCTTACATGTCCTTACATTTAGCACAGGAGATGCTGTTTCAGCGGGAAAATATTACTTTCATTTTTTCTTCTTATGTCTATGACAGATGAAGTTCTTTTAAATTGATATTGACATTAGTACCAACCATTAACTGTGTTATCACGTAAAAGCTGTACATTTGCCTTAGATTCATGTTTGACAGAATTGCATGCAGAATTTGCCACTTACTAGAATAACATGACTACCACATATTTGCAAACGCAAAGTAATGAAGGCCATCACATCATATCAGTTCACATCTTAGAGATTCACTGAGTAGTTAAGGTAAAGAAACATGTTTGCATTGGTTATGTAGGGCCAGTGTTGCACATCCTAATCTGTCGTCTCTCCTATTTCCCCTCACCGATCCTTCCCACTCTATCCCTTTGTTAAATATGGGATTATAACATAGTAATGAGAACTGTCAGCCTGTTCCTGTTGTGATAATGGAGTTCATAGGTGGATGACATCGTTTCAATCATAATGGAATTAAGCGAGTCTGAGCGAACACTGACAGAGAGCAAACGCGAGGGATGGAGGAGTGGGCAAGAATTTAGATAAAGGTTAACAGAAAGTACAGAGTGAAGAAAAGGGTGATTTGCAAAACCGGTTTTAGGATATTGCCTGCTTATTTAATGTATGGGGACCAGCCGTGGCAGACAGTTGGCTATCACAAATCTGTAAGGCTGGTTGAGATTTTGAGCACTCGTTGTACCGAAGGGCTTTATTTCTTTTAGATTTTTGTTTGTATCAGATTGCATACAAATGGAGGCAGAGATATTTTTATTTCTATGCATGTAGGACTGCTGATAGTCCTACATGCATAGGTCCGGTGTGTCAGAAAAACTTCAAGAAAGAGGGAAATGTAATATGGTTTAATTTAATTTATGCTAATTATAACAGTTATTAAGAAACAGGTTTTTCTCAAAAATTAAGGAAGGAATTTTAAACATAAATATGCTTAAAGTAAAACTTTAGAGGACTGTGTTTATGATTGATTAAGCTTTAGATAAATAAGTAAAAATACTTGTGTAGGAACTGCACATTAATATCCGTCTCCTTTTGTTTTAAGCCGCCTTGTGAGATTCCTCTTTGATTTATGATGAGCTTTTCACAAATTCATTTGAATTATGCTGTTGTGCTTTGTAGAGCCAAGTCTTCTGCAGTCTCTGCTCTTCAGTTGTGTAATCCTGAATGAAGTGTTAAAGCCTTGAACGTGACAGGAAACATGAATAAGAAATTAGTTCATTTGTTGTGATTTCTGAGTAAGGAGCAAGAGTTAGCTAGCCTGTTGCGATGTTAATACCAATTCTCCTGAGATTTGATGGTTTCAGTGGGTTCTCGGCAAACTCACCGATGCTTGATCTTTTCTGCATAACGTGAGGCTACCGTACAACCCAAGGGCAATTTACACTAATACTAAATAGAAAGATCAGAAACCTTCCTTACATGTTTCCCCTTTTTTAGTTGAGTGCTGCTCAGAAGTTTACATATAATGCAGATCATCAGCATGAAGATTACATTAATTTCTTTCTATTAGTTATTCTTTCAAACTGTTTGGTTTCAACTTTTTTGATTTTTAAACAAAAATAAGATGCGTATTTTCGATTTGTTTATAGTTGTCCTGCATGAAGACCCTGATTTTATCTTAGTTTGTCCTGAATCTTGAGAGTTTTGAGATCAGCACTTTTCCTTCATTGTTCCATCAGCCTTGTGAAATAAATTAAGATAATTTCCACCACAACAGACCCTCAGCATGATGCCACTATCTCCTCGCTTGAAGCTGGGACTGATTTTGTTTTCTTAGCATAACATCTTTTTGTAGTCTTATGAGCAGTTCAAGTTTTTGATACCTTTCTCAGTCCTGTTGATGTAAAAGTGGCTTTGTTCTGGACCCCGTAGCGTCGCATGATTGACAGCATTGAGACCCTCCCCCTTGCTCTGATTGGTTGTCTCTAGTTAGCACTGGGAAAACACAGAGGAGATTATTTATTTATTTTTTACAGATTATCTGTCTCTCATAATGTTACAATATAGTGATGTTTTAAACAAATATGTAAAAAAACTATACTTTTTTTCAAATTAAAGTTACTTACTGCAACTTTCCTGCTGATTAGGTATGTAAACTTCTCACCGGAACAGTGTTTGTTTTCCTGTCTTCATAAGCTATATGTCAGGAGAGATTTTATTGTGTGCCTTTAGATATAATTGGAGTGTGCAACAGTGCAGAGGATGTATCCCGTATCACCACTAAGACCAGCCGGGAAGTCTCCAAGAGGGCCATCAGCCTAATAGACACCACTGGCAAAGTGGTGACGGTCACACTGTGGGGAGAAGAGGTAAGAGCTATAATCTCCCTCGCTGTATGCATCCATGACTGGATTTATAATGCATCATAAAAACACATTGAGCAAACTGTAATTAACTGGGTTTTTGAAGGAGCCCATGCATTTATGCATCTGTGATGTGTGGGTGGTCTTGCATACAGAGCACTTTGATTTGCTTTTCTGGGCTGTTGGATCGTTTAAATCACTCTTGTGACCTTCTGTGCTGTGTTGGACCAGACACTCTGATTTGACACATGGGGCTAAAATGGCACCATCTTTCTCCAAGCTCATTTTATCAGCCCAAGCTAATCCGTCCTCTTTACCAAACTCTGAAAATGACTTTAAAATTAACTTGTAGTTTGCCTAATTATTAAAGTAAACTTCAGCTGATATTCCAGTGGCTAAAAGTTGGAGCCAGAGATTAACATGTAAGACCTCTCTCTTTTTCTGTCTCCCGTTCTCTCCACTATATCAGTCTATGACGTCTTTTTCTGTTTCTTCTTCAGGCGGAGAAGTTTGACGACTCCGGACAGCCTGTTGTTGCCATCAAAGGAGCTCGCTTGTCTGATTTTCGGGGCATATCTCTCTCAGCTTTGTTCAGTTCTACAATCAAGGTCAACCCAGATTTACCCGAAGCCTTCAGACTCAGGGCCTGGTGAGTCACGCTGATGTACACTGACAATCACACATGCTGATAATCACATACAGAACTGTTCACAAATTATAGATTTTCTAAGACTCTGTCACTGACTCTGCTCAAGACAAGACATGTGTAGCCAGAAATAAATATCCTTCTACAAAACTCTTAATCATTTTTGAAATCCTACACATTTTGCCCCGTTAAAACCTCAAACTTCAGTGGGATTTGCACCCTTGACCAACACGTAAGTCACACAAGTTTTTAAAATTATTTTTTGTTTGTTATTTTTTGGATTCAGCCCCTTTGAATCAATAACTTGTTTTCAAAGAAGTTATGGTTGAAAATCTTAGAAAGTTCATCTAGACATTGAATCCCCCCATATTGAATGGCAAGCCTTTTCACAAATTCTCATTTTGATTTAGGTGTGAACTTGAACTGTACCATTCACTTTTAGGGTCATTGTGATCCTAGAATGGGAACCTTTGACCCTGCTTCAAGTCTTGTGTAGTCTCTCATTAGTTTGTTTTGCGTTTAGCTCCACCCATCAACCCATCAACTCAAATGATGAGTTTAATATAGTCACTGCCACATTTCACTGATGGAGATGGTGTGGTCAGGGTCATTCGCAGTTGTATTATTCTGCTGCAGAGCGTTTTGCATACATTTCCTGGCTGCAGATTTTCCCACCTGAGCTGTGGATGTCTGCGATTCCTTCAGAATTACCAAGAACCTCTTGACAGTTTTTCTGTCAGTTTTGACAGCCAGGTCCTCATCAGTTTGCACTGGTGTCACACTTTTGCCATTAGCAGATAATTTATTGAACAGTCCTCCCGGGATCATCATTTATTACCGAACCCTGCTTTAAACGTTTCTATATCTTTCTGCCTGACTTGTCTGGTGTGTTCCTCGGTCATCATGATAATTTTACTTCTCTGCCATTTTTTAACAAACGCCTTATGCCTTCAAAGAACATAATATTTGCTAAAAGAACATGCACGTGTTGATGTTTGAAGAAGTATTTTAGCTGCAAATGCATCTTTTGGTACAAATGGTCAAACATAAACTAAAGGAATGCTAAAAGCATTTAAAATGTTTGGCACATTAAAGTCATTTAAAATTGTTTAAATGACAAAATAAAATATTTTTGTCATTTATTTTATTTAAAAATAAATTCAATTATTTATTAGCATATTTTATGCAATGCAAATATTGTACAAAATAACCTTAGTTTGTTAGATGAAAAATCTCAAGAATATATATATATATATATTTTTAAATCAAATTACTTGATTAACTTTCAATGGCATGCTCAGTTACTGATATTATTAACTGCAGCCCTAAGTTATTCTGCGTTTGTACTACAGACAATTGGTGGCTCTACTTAGGTGTCTTGATAACTCGTTGCACTGGGTTTTTGGGGGCTGAATGCAAATGCTCTCCAAACTTTTTACATGTACAAAACTTTAAAAACTGAGTATCATTTTCCTTCCACTTTACTATTTTGTGCTGGCCTGTAATCTAAAATCCCACATTTGTAACTTTACAAACTGTGAAAAACTTCAAGGGGCTTGAAAACTTTTTAAAAGACTATACTAATTTATCATTTTTGCTGTGTGGTCAGCATATCCTATAAAATAGGATATTATAGCCAAACCTATAACTATTTCTTATACGCAGGCGATAATAAGCAAACAGAGGTGGAAAAGCCCCGATTAGTGTCATGAGACCGTTGATTTGTGCCACCCGAGTCTCAGCGGGATCCTGGACAAGATTGGATTGATGGAATACCAGAAGCGGATATTTATTCCTGGATTCTAGCTCTGAACTGCTGCCGCCTGTTCTCTAAAGCTCGTTGAGCAGGATCAAACTGGATTCCTATTAGCAGCTCCTGTGGAGGGATTTTGAGTTATGACTCATTCACTCATTAAGACTGTTCCTAATTCTGGCCACAGGAAAAAAAAAATAAACGCATTTTGGATTTTTTCCTGTGTGTGTGAGCGTGTGTGAAAAAATGCTTTTGTGTGTATGAGTTTCTGTTAAAAGCAACAATGAGGCATCAAGCTGTACACTTAGCAGCTTTAAAGTTAGAAAACAGGCTAATAAAGGTTTTTGTTTGTTACTTGATGAAAGCATTTGGTTTTCTCTAGTCCTTTTGTAGTTCCGGTTTAGGTTTTACTCATCCAGCAATTTTATTTTTCACAACCTTTACGTGACACACCACCTAATGCTGATGCTCAAAAAGTCTGAATGGGACTCCTTTCTTCACTGCCTCCATTCTTCTCTGATCGATGACTTTTCCCGCCAATCTGCACTGCCATTTGGTTCTCCTTTCTGCGTTTTTGCTGGCAGCAGGAAGTTTTTTTCAGGAGATAAAATGTTTGCTGCGTTTTCATTTAGCTTTACTCAGAGAGCGTGTGTCTTACTTTATTTTTTGTGTTGCAACAAGCAGCTATTTTTATTATTAGGATAGGGCTTGTTTTCATAAATGAAGAAAACTGATTTAATCTCAAGTATGCTTTTATTGGCCTACTCAGCCTGAACACAGAGGAACAAATCACTGCTGAAAGAAGGGTTTTGGAAGATTAATAAAAGGGAAGAGAAATTAAAAGATACACAGCATTCACAGAATAAGAAACAAGTGTTGCACTAAAAGTTATAATGTATAAAAGTAATACGAAAGGATACATCTGTGGATGTTAGACATCTGTGTCAGAATGAATCAAAGTAATCATCTGGTGGCCAATAAGATGTGGGAACAAGAGACTTTCTGGTTCTACTGATGCTGACAAATGAGTAACTTTTAACAAACTACTTACTCAAACTTTCAACTGCTTTCTTTTTTTTGTTTTTAATCACATTGGATGTTGACAACTGATATTTTTTTTTACACTGTGTAATTCAAATGCATAACTTTGAGGAGAGTGAGTTTTTTATGACTGGTTAAAGCACATGAGACTCATTTACAGTACCATTTAACATGCACTCATTAGCATGGATTTCATTAGTTTGGACCATTTATTGATTTATTTCAACTATTATTTTTTATGGGTGGAATAATGATACAACATGGAGCTCCAAAGATTTTTAAATCGAAAATGTTTTTGATTTTATTACGGATTTTCTTGAGTTCTATTTATATTAAAGCCCAAATTAGTACACGAATCTCCACTAGTATACAGTAAATATTCTTCAGCTGATTGGACTCGGACTACACAATTTGTAAAACGATGAACAAACTCAGTTGGACAACCAGTTATGTCCAAGTTTCAATCTAGTTTCTGAGTTGTGGTGAAGCTCAAACATTTGGAGTCAGTTCTCCTACATTATTCTGTCTAACTCATGCATGGCGCTACAATCACCTTGCTTGACAGTTGATGAATGTGTTTTTGGATTTAATAGCCTCACTTAATCCTTCAATCACCCCTTATTGCTTTTGGCCAAACACCTTAATTTAGTCTTGTCTAAGAATAAAACCTTTTTCCAGAGATTTGGCTTGTGTATGTGTGAAATTTTCAGTCATAGTTGAACATGATGAATATGGAGTTGAAGCTTTTTTTTTTCTCATGAAAGAAACTGGCCTCACTGTTGACATAGGATAACAGTGTTCCAGCAGCTTCACCTTCTTACTTTCTCTTATCTGAAAGAGATTGTTTAGGTATTTTTTGATGTTTGCAAAGCAGTTAAACAACTGAAAACTTGCAGTTAACATAAAATTGTTTGGTGTGATATTTTTTTTACTCTGCAGTAATTGAAATAAACTTCAATCAGTAGTCAATCAGGTTCCCTTACTACATGTTGATAGACCTTAGCCTTGTCAAGTTAACACATTGTAGAGCCCCCAGTTGTTAGTGTATTATTTCTTGCCAATGTTTGTTTACATTTGAGCCTTCGTGGGATTCTAACTAAATGTGAGGAAAATATACAACAAATTCAAAGTTTTGCATCCTGTTGTTGTTTTTGAAAATCATTGCAGTTTTATGTTGTTGAGTTATTAGAATCCATACATTTAAATGATTAGATTTTCTTTCTGTGCCACATTTACACATGATTATTTCCGTCTATTTCATGTTTTTCTGTGTTCCCTCTGTAGGTATGACCGGGAAGGTTATGCAGTTGACAGCCAGTCACTAACAGAAACCACGTCAGTCAGTGTTGGATCGAAGATGAACTGGAGAACGCTGAGCGACGTTAAGAATGAAAACATGGGACACGGGGAAAAGGTACAGCCTACACAGGCAAACATGGCAGCTTCTGATTTACTAAAGGGTTATTTATGTTAAGGTTCCCTACACCACTCTGCTTGTTGCTTCCATATACTTGTATTTCTTATGAAATCTAGAGAGAAACCTTCAAACCCAACTGATCCAAACTCACCAGCTCCAGTAAAGTGAATCAAAACTGTTAGTGGGTTTTGTTTGTCTTGGAATCGTGGAGCAAAATTGTAATTCACAAAATGTCTACATATTGAAGCTACATTTTCTTACATGCCTGTCAAAGTCTTAAGTTTCAGAATTGGAAACACAAAACAATTTTAAAACCTTTACATTTAAAAACAATGTTTACACTCCTGTTAGTCTTCCAGTCTTCGCAGCTACAATTTGTTTTAACTGGATAAGTATTAACACATCACAAATAGCTAGACTGTGGCAGAACATACTATTGGAATTGTGTGCAGTGGATCTTAAAGTAAACCATCTGCCATTTTAGTAAATGAAACGGAGCAGAATTATCTTGGTTTCAATCAGAATTGGAGTCCATCTAAGGGGTATTTGGCACTCGCTAAACTTTCTATCTAATTAATTCAGTTTATCTCAGATTAGTTTTCCTCTTTCTGTGCATTTAATTGGAAGCTGCTTATGGATAGCTTGAAGATCAATGTCATTCCTAATGAAAATTTCTAATTATGTGCTAGAGGAAGCCTAAGGAGCATAATATTACCAGAAAGGAAAGAGGCATAGAACAAAAATGTGGACTAGAGACTAGATTGCAAAAAAAAGGAAAAAACTTAAGCACTGCCATTTTAACTTCACAACACACAGGAATCTGTTTTGAAGAATATAAGAGATCAAGATGATAGAGATGACTAGTCTGGAAAAAATAAGGGTGGTTTAAGTGAGAGGTCAAGTGAAGCTTGAGAATTTGATGCCAACTGGAAAGGTTTTACTGTGAGATGCAGGACGGTGAGTTTAAAAGTGAGAAATTCTCATTTTTACATCTTTTGTCTTGGCCTCTTTTCTCTTGTGCTCTCACTCAGCTCTGTGCACCCCCAGCTGTTTCTGTAATTGAACTGAAACACGAGGACAAGGCTTCCCATCATACACTTTGAGGCTACAGCTTTGGTTAAAGCTATGGAATCTTTCTAATTTGCAGAAATCCAAATTAGCATACTACCTGTTTCCTCCATCTTTGGGGGTGGATAATTTGTATAGTGTGTTAGAATCTATCTATCTGCGTGTGTGTTTGTGTGTGGATAGGAGCATGTTAGAGAAGGACGGTTGTGTGGGATATAAGTGTTCAATCCATTTCTAATTAATGCAGATATGCGTGTGTGTTTGGGATTTTGGGACGAGCATTAAATTCGTCATGTGCAACCACATCAATTATGTGAAGTGGATTTTCACTTGGTTGCCCTTCCACGTGTAAATTTTAATTACATTTAGGTGCCAGAAGGTGACACTGGGATTTGGTGTGATAAGAATGAAAACTACTTTCACATTGTAGAATGTGTGTCAGTCGTGTACATCCAGTTTGTGTTTGTGTATCTCTGAGTGGTTTTGTCTACATGCTACTAGTGGTGCTATTAAAAGACTTTGCCCCCAAGTTTTTCTCTCCATACATTGAGCATTGCAAGACTTTTACCCCCTTTCACTTTTACACATTTAGTAGTCGGAGAATGATGCATCGTTATTTTTACTTTTTTACAAATAAAATCTAAAACATATTGCATGCATGTGTGTCTTCTCCAATCATTTGAACTCAGACATCAGCTAAATTAAGAGTTGAGTCAGCTTGTGTGTTTATTGGGGTCTCTATACAAATTGGAAAGTTATAGGATTTGATTTCATTATTCCTCTTTTCTGGGTAAATATGAAAAGATAAAATAGACATATGAAAAATATTTATATTTCCAGACTTTATTTCCTATGTTATCTCTGTCCTTCTTTGCGTCCTTTCTTACTTACTGCATCACGTCTTCCTTCCTTATATCCCTTAATTCATTCCTTCCTTCTTTCCTGTGATTTGTATCCCTTTATTATTGTCCTTGTCCTCCCCTCTGTCTTTTCTTGTTCTTTCTTCCACATGTCCTTTTTTTTCTACCCTTGTGTTTGATCCTGTTCTTACTTGTTCCTATCTTATTTTTTCCCATGTATCCTCAATCTTTTCCTGGAATGTTTCCTTCTTCTCTTATCCTTTTTGAAAAATTAAATCCTGTCATCTTAGTTATGCTTTACTTAACTTGGTCTTTGACATAAAATCACAATGAAATAAATTAAGGGGGCAGTTTTATGTACTTTTCTGGCACATAGTGCCATTTTATTGCACAATCAGGTACCTCTGTTACCTCCAGTTATAAAAATGTTTTTCTGAGCGTAGTAGCTCCTATGATGAGCTCAGCAGGTGCACAGCTTGACCAGGTGTTTACCAACTGCTGCTGCCGATAGTCTGAAGGAGCCGTGTAGGGGAGACTGGTGGAGAAATGCTTTGAGTGAGCAAGCGTTTAGGCATCTCTGAGTGGTTGCCACGGGAGATTAACTTAACTTGATGTAAAGCTCTAAAAAGTCTATTTTACATAATACCCCCATTTAAAGTTTGTAATTATAATGCAACATTTTAAATGTTCCAGAGGTATAAATGTTCTTATAAGGCTTTGTAGATGAATCCAGCAAGAAAAGAAAGGCCCTCAGCAGAGAGTCTTTAATTATGAAATATTGTGGGATTCATTTATCATGTTTTGCTATTGATGAAAATAACCCCTGGTCAAGGTCCTGCTGTCCTTTACGTCCACATTAACTGTAGCATCTGCCATCATAAGGAAGACTCAGCAAGCCCTCATTTCTGCCTCATCCACCCACTTACTGCCTTCCACATCGCCTCCCCACTTCTTCATCCTTGCAGTTTGCTTTTAAAATGTGACGAGGCAGGCATGCTTATGGAAGCGTAGGAGTGTGGTGTTGATGGGGAGTGAGGATGTTGCTAAAGGGGGAAATTCTGCTAATTAATAGAAAAAAGCCTCTTACTAAGTGTTTCTGAAGGGTCCTTGCTTGGTGGCATGGACGCTGAGTCGATGGATGGCTGGAAAGATTATGAAACTGTGAGTCAGTATTGGCCAGAGGGAGAAAAGTGTCAGAGGGCTCAAAGTCTGAGTGACAGTAAGTGTAGAGGTCGAGGGGACGCAGCACAGCATTAGACCCCTCATGAGGGATGCAGGAAACACAATGGCCTTTTCATATTCAGTGCTTTTAAGAAACACTTTGCAGGAATCATGCTTTGCAGAGCAGAGGAACAGCGTTCCTCTGTATGTGTGTGATTTTGGCCCACATCCTAGAAAGAGTCTTTGATAGACTCATTTAGGCCAACATTAGTAATGAGTCTGGCCCAGCTCTAGCTGGTGCTTGTTGTTTAGTGTGCGTTTTATATTCTAGCTGTAATTCCTGGATCTTGTTTAAAGTCTGTTCTAGAGAAGAAATGCCCTCTGGTGTATTGTTGGAAAAAATCAATTCTTTCTGGTTTCCTATATGTGCATGTAGATCATATTTTCCATGAGTACTTTAAATTCCTGTGTGCTTGCATGTAGGTACATTCGAGGGCTGCCTCTTGCAGTGAGACATTGTTCATCTGCTGTGTGTTTTCTTGTATTTATATTTATGGAAATGAAATGGCATACTTCTCTACAGGATGAGAGCAATAGCCTTTTCCCCTCAGAATTAACATTTCTTTCCTTTTTAGCTGTTGATTTTAGCAGTGTGAGTTCTGCCGCCTAAGGTGCTAATATCTGTTTAAATTACAGCTGCATCGTTGCATTTTAATTTGATTTTGTTTGACTGTGCACACTTTAATTTGATTTTGTAACAGAAGGAAGTTTAGCGTCACTATATCTGCATTGCACATGTAAATATTTGGTTGTTTGCATATAACCTTGCATTATAGTCATGTATACTTGTCAGTTTGGTTGTGTGTCTGTATGTATTAGCACAGCTTTTGCATTAGAGAGGGAGAAATTCATCTCGTCTTGCATCGATTATGCAAAGATTTCTCAAACTCCTCCTGCTCTTTGCGAGCCGTTCCAAGATTTTCTGGAAGTCAAATAGAGATGTGTAAACGGCATGCATGCACCAGTTGGGCTGAATTGTTGGCACCAGTTAGATATTCAATGCCAAGTCGGATGTAATTTAATTTTTGATTTTCTTAATTATGCCCTTTTGCACCCTTCGCGATTTACTCTGTTGCTGTTTGAACTTAAGGAGCCCTTTGGTTTTTTGGCTTTATTTTCAAGGTTTTTACTCGCTCTTAAAATTTATGGAATTAGGTTTTTCCATTTTTCAATTCTGGATGAGAAGGGTTTTTGAACACCGGAAAACTTTTTTTTGATTTCAGAGTCTTCTTTGTTAACTTTTCCATAATATAAAACAGGAAAAAACAATCGAACCATTGTCTATACATGCTTTCTCCTTGCCGGGTCGCAGGGTTGCTGGTGCCTTCTCCAGGGGTCATTGGTCAAGAGGCTGGTTGCACCCAGGACCGGCCGCCAGAACATTTGATAAAAATATTTGCTCACCAATCAAAGTAATTGACTTCAGGTATTTCAGTTACATGGCCAAGGCTGTATAAAATTCAGCACCTTTAAATGCTGCTTCTAAAAACACATTTACTACAAAATAGTCACACACACATTGTTTAAAATTTGTAATATAGTATCTTCATTCATTATTGATTCATACATTTGCAATTGTATCACTTTATACCATAAAGTAATTACACAGATCTCTTTTAAATAAAAAAAAAGTCCACAGTCCATAGTCAAGTCTTATTGCTTTTATTGAGGAGGTTGACACAACGCAGAACTTCAAACAAGACTTTCTTCACAGTTTAAGTCCTTAGCAACATGTCTTCAACATGGGTTAAATTTCCACGAACGGCATTTAGCTGTTTGATCTACTGGTTAAAAATCTGACAATATATACACAAATAATACTCACCAGATTTCAAAGATAGAATAAATTTTCACTTTATATGATATGTTGTTTTTAAGTCTAATTGGTGAGAAATTGTTCTATTGTCATTATTTTGTTAGGAATTATGGTTGCTGATATTATATTGATTCATTTGAATTAGTTTTCTTTTAATCTTGCTGGATTTAACTATTCATCGGGATTGATGTGACACGTCAATCCTGGCCCTCAAATACAGTTCCTGACGTCCAGTCGTGTCAAATGAATTGAAGGTCATGACTATTTCGGATAAGATAGTTACTTTTGCACTCATCTTTTTACGTGTTATGACTGCAAAGAAGTCCAAACCACCGAAGCTGACGTCATACCCCACTACTGTTCTGTGATTTTTTGACTCTGCTGTGGACTAGTGATTACTCACTGTGTTCTTGAGGCCTTCGCCACCTGGCAGCCCTTTCATCTCACAAGATGTTGCCTCCTACATAACAAACACTTTGATGAGATATCTTCTTCCGCTCTATTCATTGAACACCTTTCACTTTGAAAAGTTTGATTCCGTCTTGGCAAATGCACTTTCTCTAATAGCACACGTAAACATGTGCTTTTAAGTTTGAAAAATCCATATGGTGTGACCTAGGAGCAAGTTAAATAGGAAGATTGCATTTATTTCCACCCTCATCACAGTCTTGAAATATTTTTGAGATTTAAATGTGGTTAAAATGCGTTGATTTACTAATGTCAGTACTACATGTAAGTTGCTGCTGTGCAGATGTAAAAAAGCTGCTTTTATAACTGCACTAATAACACATTTTTAAGACATAGGTCATATTTTTTTGCTTCCCTTTTTGCAATCATGTAAACTTGGGATCAAATGAGCAACAGCAAAAGAGGAGCATTATGCTAATAAATTAAGGAAAATGTAACTAAAGACTAGCATTTATGTAAATTGGTCTGCCATTTTTCAAAATATCAGACCTCTAGTTGTGATGTTAAAAAACATCAGACCTGGAGGGATTCTTTTCTGAGACAGTTACTACAGCAATCAATATGCATTCAATTAAACTTACACCAAAGTCAAAAAATATATGTGATTGTGTGCAACATATTTAGATTATTAGTTCACTACATTTTGAGTGTTTACTGTGTTTATCTTTGAAGTAAGCGCCATGCAATTATGTGCTTCTTATAGACCTCACTGATACAGTCGGTGACAGGAAGCTTCCCCATGTCTTAAATATGGTGTGTGATTTAATTTATGCAGCTTATATTTTCCCCCTCACTGAAGCTGCAACCAGAAACATACAAACTTAATATCAAAGTTTTCTTGAAGTCTAAGCCTCTTAAGTAGAAATCAGATGGGTATGCTCTGAAATTTTAATGAAACAACTTAATTATAAGCCAGTCACATGGACTACTACAGATATTTCCATGTTTTAACATCTGCCAGCACTGTCAGCATCCAGCAAGACATAAATAGGGAAAATAAATGCTCCAACACTCTGACTTTCTTACTAATTACCAGGGTTTCTTTTCTCTAGTCTTGCTTTTTGTGATTTAAGCACTTTTTTGGTACCAAACAATTATTTTAAAGGATAGCATTTATTATCTGGTAAGTTAAAATGTAGATGTAATTCCTGCTGTTAAGGGTGTGTTTTTTGTTTTTATTTTTCTTTAATTTATAAATGTGGTATTTAAAGTTCTTACAATGTGTCTATGCTATATTTGATTGATGATAAACAATCACTCTTTTTACAGCATTTGGGTAAAACCTTTGAAGTATAATCAGATATGCTCGAGGTGTAAAAAAGACATTTGCCAATCAGAAGATTTTGTGTGTGACAAATGTAATTCAGGAAATCAAGTTTTGAAAAATATGTGCGATTAAGATAATTTTGCATAGCACATTTAGCAAAAAGTCAGTTCAAGGTGCATTACATGATTAAAAACAATACAGTAACCACTTATGAAACAAGCAACAAACATTACATTTTGTAAAATGTAATGTAAAATGCAAGAAATATCATCAATTATACATAAAATATATGAATTAATGTTCCAGTTACTAGTAATCAGATGCATTTCTAAACAAATTAGTTTTTAGCCTTTATTTAAAGGAATTCAATGTTTTGGCAGTTTTGCAGTTTTCTGGAAGAAAACCGAATGCTGCTTCTTTATGTTGGGTTGTTATTGATGCAGAGGAACTTAAACCCAAAGACCTGTTTGGTCTGGAAAATTCTTCTTCTTCTGTACGTTTGCAACCAAACTGCTGTCTGTTTTTACTGCTCAGACTCTTTTCAATATTTAGATTTAGCCTCTTTTTCTGTCGTTTTTGTCTTTCAGGCAGACTATTTTAGCTGCGTGGCAACTATAGTATACATGCGTAAAGAAAATTGTTTGTATCAAGCCTGTCCGTCTTCAGACTGCAACAAGAAGGTCATAGATCAACAGAATGGTTTTTACCGCTGCGAGAAGTGTAACAGAGAGTTCTCCAACTTCAAATATAGACTCCTACTTTCAGTGAGTATGATGCACGTATGGGACAAACAACATTAATTCTTGTCAAACATGCAGTGATTATTCTCAGTGGTGACACAAATACACAGTCAGACAAACAGAAGTAATGTTTTGCCCTACCCATCGTCTCTCGCTGTCTTGACTCTCAGGCTAACTTGGCAGACTTCGGGGATAACCAGTGGGTGACATGCTTCCAGGAGACAGCTGAGGTCCTGCTGGGTCGCAAGGCAGAAGAGCTGGGACAGCTCAGGGAAACAGTGAGGCTCTGACACACACATATACACAAACACACGAAAGGAGAAACTGCCACATACAGTTCTTCTTAACAATTTCGCCCAGGAGATCTAACTATAACGGACTGCTTCCTTTTAGAGTTTCCACCAAACTTTTTGTTTACCCCTGAATATTTGTCTGTTTGTCTGCGTGTGTGTATTCCCAAGGACGAGGCAGAGTTTGATGAAGTCTTCCAGAAAGCCAATTTCTCTACCCACATCTTTAAGAACCGAGTCAAGCTGGAGACATATAATGTAAGTAACTATAAACTGAAAAACAGAAAACAGTATGTGGCGCAAAGGAATTCACTTTTTTTCCCAAGACATAAGACTGCAGAAATGGAACAATACAAAATACCGCTTAGCAGCTCATGTCTCACTCATCATAATTTTGAGAAAAGTGTATCTCAAAGAAATAGAAAATTGTTGAAAAGTACATTTGTTTTAGTCATTCAATTCAGAAGTTGAAACTCATAGCTTTATTGGATAAAGTTTGATGTATTGGACTTGATAAAACACTGTCGACTAACTACAACTGATTGTACAAACCTAAAGTTGGACCCAAAGAACCTTGGAATTCAATTTTGATTAAAATTTCATTACAATTTTAATCAAAATTGTAATGAAATGCAAATTTCACAACAGACTAGTTCTTTCTCCATAACAAATTTTCTTCCATGTAAGCTTGTATATAAACTCAATGAACAAAGAGCTTCTTCTCCTTCCTCTCCTTGTGGGAGGCTGTCCGTGACTCTCGTCTGGTCAGCTGTCGACTCAGCAGTCTTGTGTAAACATTCTGTATTGTCACTATGACACTCCTGAATTGATTACCCTTTTTTTTAAGTGTTTTATAACTTTAAAATTTTCAGAAAAACACGATTTTGGGCTATTATCATTGGCATTATTAGAAGTAAATTATTGAAACGTGGATTGAACTAATAAGCAAACTTTTCATTGGCATTCTATGGTGCTATGCTGAGTAAGCTGTTGTTGTTTTTTAAATAATCAAAATGCTATTGATATTAAAATAATTAAAATAACACATACAGTACAGATCTCAAAATGTACTGTATGTGTACATACAGTACATTCACCTGCTCCGTTCACCTGACGGAGCAGGTGAACGGAGGTTCACCTGCTCCGTGAACCTCCGTTCACCTGACTCAATCATCTTTCTGTTGTTTTTTTCCAAGTAAAATTTTATTTTTTTTGTGGATTAGTTGGTTGGCTTACTAAAATTGACCTAGTGTCGATACTGTAGCAATCCCAAATGAGGCTGTTTTGTAAAACAAAGTCAAACATGGACTCTTTATGATATTGTGTTAAGCATTTCCCAGGACTAATGGATACACTAGCTGTTTCACAGGTGAACAGAATTGGCCAATTTCCTGCTTGACTGCTTTAACCATGAATGGCTGACATTGATTTTTTTTCTATAAATGTAGCTAAGCTTAGCAGCTACTTAACTCTAGCAATAGCAGCTCTTCAGTGCGGAAGTTTTTAGTTGGATTTCTTATGGCCAATAGAGAAAGCTGTGTAACTCATTGTGTTGAGCGAAAAAGTAAGAAATTACAGAATTAAATATTTTGCATTCTCTTAATGATAGTAAACTGAAATGGCCTAATTTTTAAGGAGCCTAAAAAACTGCAACTGCTGCATCTGTGGTGTTGGTTGGCATAAAACTACAAAAGGAGTTACACGTCTACTACGCATTTGTAAAGCAGAAGTCATTATCTTTTGTTTTTTACTGAACTGCAGTCTTAAGCTTGTAAAACCACCAAACAAGATGCACAAACACGATGTAATCACAAAACACTGTCAGTCACACAGCATAAACTCAGAATCATTTCAATTAGTTACAGAACGACAGGGGGGTTGTTTTGTAGCCAGTGCACTTTGGATTGCAGAAAACAAATACAGCTGTGGATTCATTTCTCTTAATTAGGCACTAATTAGCATTTAGCTATTGTCTGTCTAAGGCTAATTAGCCTAATTATTCAAAGGCCAAATTTCCACTAAGGGCATATACTGAGAGGAGCAATTGAGATTCAGATTTATCTCTGAAGGATCTATGTCTTGACCTTATGAAACCCTTCAAGCAATCCTGTGCAATTTTAATCCAATCCTTTAGTTCACAAAATAAGAAGGAATGCCTGCCAGTGACTGAAGATTTTCCCAGTAAGGCCTCTAAAGACCGAATTGTTACAAAAAATAAAATATTCTCAGTGGGAGAGATTTATGTCTAAAGCACCAACAGACACAGACACTACCTTCCACGCCCAAAACAAAGGGAAAAAACAAGACGCCTTCAGTTTATTAGTTTAAATTTTAAACCTTTCTCTAATTGTCTGAAGTTGTATGAAAAAGTATAAAATTGTTGCACAAAGTGGATATAGATAGACACATAAAACAAATACCAATAAAACAGCATTTTAGCTGGCAGATTTTATCCATGACCACAAAAAAAATTCAAATTGTGAACATTTTCTGTCATAGTGTTTAGTAGAGCCAGTAGCTGTGTGTTGCCACTGTTTATCGTGTCAGCGGCCAGTCAGCCACCTTTCTCAGCTCTCTCCTCAGGTGAACAGTATGCATATCGGAGTGAGTCAGCATTAACCTTTTTCTTTTTTGCAAAGGTCTTTTTCATCACAAAAACTTTTAATGTACAACGTAGGCTGGGTAAAAATTGTTGCTTTGAGGGTGTGCTGCACTGTTATTTTGCAGTGTGCTGCAACACACTGTGCATGTAATGAAATGTGTTTTTTTTTTTCGCTTGTTCATCCAAAAGCAGAAACTTTTCAGGTGGGTTTTGCTATAGGAGGCAGGATAATTTTCTAGGGTATTTTCTCTTCCACTGAAGGAACCAAACAAAACAAAGTGGATAGAAATGTAACCCAGAAAGAGACCATTAGTCAACTCCCAGTTTAGGATCTTCTACAGGTCATATCTGTTGATTTTAAATATCGACATCAGTATTTTGTCTCACATAGCCTGTTACCCCAGTCATGTTATTATATCAGTGTTTTCACAGTGTTACATTTTAAATCTGTTCATAAAACAAGCTAACCTTAGTGAAAATGTTAATTGAATGATTTAATTGAAGCACAGACCTCAGCTGGAGGCTAAGGGAGTAATGCTGTAATGGTTTTTTAATGATTTAATATGGCGAAGTTAAAATATTTTATAGCATTTATGTTCTGAGATACCAATTAAAACGATCACTGCCCCCCTCGGGATTGTCTATCAATAAGCAATTTTGAAGTTTCAAACTAGCAAACATGATAAAGCAGCTGCTGCTGGGTGTCTCCTCCAAAGATAAGTAAAATCTGTGTTGATGAAATACATTGGAGGTGTTATAAAGTAACACCTATCTTTATTTGGGATGTTTATAAATGAGTTCTTGTGAAATTGATGTTACAGAATCATCATTGATGTTTTTATTGCTGGAAATTCTGCATTTCATTATTCCCAACAGACTCCTTCTCCTCTCCCTATGACTGTGTGTATTCAGTCTTTTTGTCTCATAAGTTTGTTACAAATGAATTCAGTGCAAAAACACTACTTTTCTCATTTGTCTCTTTTTCTAAGAATAAGTAAAAGCTTCACTTCACTTGTTAGCTGTAATGTTTAGCTCATTATTTCATACTGCATGTAGCAATAGACAATCCATCCAGAGACCATCAAGCAGTGATAATTATGGAGTGCGTGGAAGAGGTTTTGTATCTAAGAATGTTTAATCAGTAAAATATTTAGATTTAATTCAATTCAGAAAACTTTATGTATCCCCAGGGCCCAATTAAAGGAGGCACCTAGAGCCCACACAATAAAAACACAAAAAAGATTAGGTCAGTTTAATGGACTCAAAAAATATTTACACCATTGGTGAAGATGTGTAAAAAACCTTAACTGATTTACTTATTACTTCAGTGCAGTTGCATAATCTTACGCTGAAAGATTAGCTGCAGTAGTGAGCACTGTAGCTGTTTGCCATCCTCTTCACTGTGTGACGGTAAGATAAGCTTAGTTCCTCCTCCAGGCTTAAGCGTCACCTTTATAGATGTTTAAACGAATGACTACTACTAAATGCAGTTATGATTGAGTTTATGAGTAGCTGGTTTTTTTGTAGCAGATATGAGACTTGTGAAAACCTAATTTGAATTGGGTGTTTGCCTGTCTTTCACTTTTTAAAGAGAGGCTGAGATAGATGGGCCTCTATCCGTAGTTATAGCACTTTGAAATGAGAGGTTTTTGACTACAAATTACAGCAACTAATTTCCTAACAGACTTTTACTCGAAGCTTTTTTTAGTTTTGAATATCATGTTTTTCTGTTTCACACAATTTGAAGTGTGTGTTATTTCATATTTATACTACAGAGAAAACGTCATGAACTACTGGTATAAATGTTCTGTCTTATAATCGTCACAAGAGAAATGCCATGACTTTAACACATTGATTTAATTTTTTTAATTGGATAGACTTTTATGTGTTAAAAATTTTAACGCAATTAATTACATTGTTTATTTTGTCATGCAAAAGTCCAGAGAAGAAAATTTTGTATTTGCGTGTTTCTGGTTTGAGCCTAAATCTGACGCACAAACAGCGTCCGCAAAAACTCCAATAAAGGATTAAGTAGCTCATCTTAGCCCACTGGGGGTTAATTCTGTCTTTAAAATAGTAATAATAATACTAATAATAAAACAAATTTCTGTTGTATCATCACCTGATATGCAAAGTGGTCTCGGGTCTGTCGGGACAGCACTAATACAATTTCAATGCAAGACATGTAGCAATCACAGATGTCCAAATGCTAATGTCAGTGTTAACAATCTTTTATAAAGAATTTTTTTTTTCAAAGAAGTTTTTGAAACACTTGAAAGTTGAATAGGTAACATCATTTTGCAGCAATCTGAGGGTTGAATAACCTAAATAACAGATTAAAAACTATTTATTTTTTTGTTGAGCAACAAAATTGGTTTTTGAGTAAAAAAAAAATAGTTGGTATATGGTTTAATTACAGACTCTGCAATTAACTCTATTAAAAATTTTAATCAAGTCCCTGTTTACTCCATTTGACTTGTTTGGTGTGCCTCTAGTGATCATTTAGAAATGAATTTCCTCCCTTTGGTATTTTTCTTACACTTAGCTAAGCTAAAAACTTAATTTCTCTTAACTTTTTAATGTGAAGCGTATGTTGGTATAATTAAAGATTATTTTAAGACTTTATAAATGTGTCTACTAGGGTTGTCAACACATATGGCAACATAATGATGCCATATGTGTCATTATCCACACATGGATTTAATATCAAAATCCATGTGTCTTTCAATATGAAGCCATTTAAGAAGATGTAGAAGTACTCTTATTATTTGCTGCAAGGTTTCAAACATGTGAGTTGTATATCTGTTTGTGTATTGTGTATCTGAATATCTGACCAAGGGGACACATTTTCCTTCCTTTATGGTGACAAAGCGGACCATTGAGAGCTAAGCGCAGACTTAATATTGTCGCCTTACATCATCTGCAAAACCAGACTCTTAGTTGTCAACAAGAAATTCAGTTTTTATTGCTCTTTTGCAGTATGATTTAAAAATGGTTAGTGAAATCTAAGGTGATTTACATAATCAGTGTGATATTTCCAAAAAAATATTTGTAAGTGTTTCATTCTTAACCATGTAGCTGACAGTGAACACTTGTGACACACTGGACGAACAAATCAACAAAGACACAGCAGGCTGTCTGTAGTTGACATATTTCTTAATTTGGATAGACGCAAAGGTTTGATGTTTTTAAAAGAGAAATAAGAGTCGTGTAGCACAGAACCACAAATGTAAGCCCTATGGTGTCATTTGAGGACAACTCACAGCTCCAGTAATGTTCCGGATGAGACCAGTGTTTCTAAATACCGAGGCTGCAAATTTCTGATGTTGCTAATAAAACTTAAGATTCAGTAAGGTCAGTGGGAGCCGTTCTTTTGCTCAGAACATACTGTGACAAAGTACTATCAACAAGAAATCCAGTTCTTGTTGCTCTTTTGCAGTATGATAAAAATGATTAGTGAAATCTAAGGTAATTTACATAATCAATGTGATATTTCCAAAAAATATTTTTAAGTGTTTCATTCTTTAATACTCCCTGCAGTTAATACTGCAGGGAGTATTAACTGCTTGGTTATGGCAGTTTTTCTGCAGGAATCTTCTGCTGTGTAATTACATTGTTTAACACAGTACTGAAACTTATTAATTCTCCATGAGGTTGTAGCATATGTCTGCATAAATTGGTTAGTGGTGTGTGTTGCCTTTGTGTGAGCCATATTGTGTGTTTTCTTTCACATTATATCCGTGTGCCAGACAGCGTCCAGACCTTATTTCTTCAGGGAGAATGCCGGCTTCACACCAACCTGTGAAATACAGTTAGAGAAAATCTTCAGCTGCCACAATATTTTATGTTTTTCTACACGTGAGTGGAATGTTAATTACAGCATATTATGTTGATCACATCAATTTTGCTAAGTAAAAATGACCTGATTTTAATTTTACTTTTGTTTCTTTAGATAGACGCAACTGAAAATAATGATAGGAGAGTGAAATCACAGATATTAAACGGCTTTAATACCCAATTTGCTTCCTGAACTGCTGATGGAATATTTTTAAAGCTTTGAAATTGTTTTATGTGTAATTCCTGTGATAGTAACTGTGATCATAACAGAAAAGACTTCAGTCATTATGTCTTCACAGGAAAGTCTTATAATTGGAGAGTATTAGCGAGCTGCTTTAGCTCAGAAAATAATGGCAATGATCAGTCAAATGGAAAAGTTATATTAAATCTCTGATTTTGTGATTTAAGAGTAATCCTTTGGATGAATGGCAAGTTGGTCTTTTCATTTTATCTCTGCATCCCTTGTCTGTACCCTTTATCTTAAAAAAATGCCTAAAGAAAGTCAAATTGGAACATGTTTCTCTCTCATTTAGTCTAATTTATGGTGGAGGAAACGTACAGACTGGACATCCTGCTTTTGCGCTGGTAGAGATGGAAAATGTCACTTTCACGCTCTGTTCCCCCAACAAATTGTAGTCATCACTGAGGTGTTCACAGTTCACGAGTTGAATGCCACCTTAGACCGAAGTCGGGTCACTTTCAAATTATCTTCATTTTATTCCAGTTGAGAAAAAAGTCAAACGTGTCTTTGTGATACTCTGTAGGAACTCATTTTAGATCTATAGGGTTATCAATGTGGCATTACAGCAGATAATACTTACAATCTGATTTTCCCCTTCCAAGTTATTTGAAGAGTTGCATCTGCTTTGTCTTTTATTAAATCCATGTCTGCAATATGCAAATGAAGAGAAAGTGTTGAGATATTTTTGTATGCATTTATTTTTTTTTGTCTTTTTAATATTGCACCACTTGTCAACAACAGTTTTCTTAGATCTGGCAATGGATTCTGAAAGCTCGTTCAGAATCAGGCTCAATAAAGCATTCATCTTCCACAACAAAACGGGGTTTGATTGGGCAGCTAAGTAAGTGCTGTTGGTAGTAACTTGTATGAAAATAGACCTGGAGTGCACACAGCTAATGACAGCAGAAGCTTTATCCATGATGGAGCTCCAGCCAATTATGTAACACCAAGCTAGGCATACTTTCTATTTGAAAGGAAAGAATAGACTACACTTCCTAATAGCAGCAATAACATTATCTATGGCTTTGTCCAAGGAAGAAACACAGCTATACACAGAACCACTGAATAAGGAATAATCTTTAAGGGAGAAGAAAAACAAAAGGAGCATGCACATCATTAAACAATAGTTGTGTTGATGGCTTTGTCCAGAAACGGCTAAGCCAATTATTTTCAGGTGTCTCCACTATGTGGGCTGTGCAAGAGGCTTACTAATATTCATTTACTTTTTAAAAGTAATTATTTTGCAAGCAGAGCACGTTTAGTCTATAGTCAAACATTTCCATAATGTCAGGACAATATGGCACAAGGCGTAGGAGCACCTGGTTGTGTTTTCAGCTGCAGAGCTGAAAGCATGAAATGTAAAGACAGATTAAAGTGGGACAGACAGTGTTTTTGGTGAAGAGCTGATGTCTACCTACAACAAGAAAATTATTTAACACATTACATAAAAAAACATGAGGCATTGAGTCACCAAACTGTGAAAAATATCAGTAGCTGACTAATTAAAGAAAATTTCTACCAAATAACTTCTCTGAAATGTTGTTGGAAGGGCATTTTTTTCATTTGCATATGCACTAAAATTCATTCTTGTTGTAGTCAACATAAATATAAAAAAAGCTTAAATTGCAAAAATGAACATGTAATGTTTGTTAGAAATTGCCATTTTATTTGACTTATTGTTGGAGTAGCGCCATAAGCCATCAGCTCCTGGTGATGGAGCCGTCAACATTCACTGTTTTAAGCAAGTGCAGTTTGCGCTTGAATACTTTCTAACAGATGGTGAGGTAAATGATTCATGTCTGCTGCGTGACATAACAAAAGGAGAAAATCATCTGAAAAATAAGTTTCACTAAGTATTGATAACATTACAGCTCTACCTGCAGAAAGTTTCTTGGACTGAAAGGCCAGACAGACTCCTGCATTTGTTGAATAGTTTTTTTTTTTTTTTTCTAAAACAAGCTGATTGCTAATTACAGGCATGTTTCTTTCTAAAGTCAGAACAGATAGAATGCACAAAATCTAGTGTCCTCCCAGAGTTTTAATTAAAACATTCAGCTTATTGAGGGATGTTTGCCATATTAGCTAATTATTCTTATTAACTGGCTTGTATGTAGTTGTTGCCAAAGTACGAGCTTTGATGATGAACAAAGGGTGGTCCAAGCTGTCTTTGCTTCATCGTTTATTTATTGTGAGCTTCTTATATTTCCCTCTCATTAGCAAGGTTTTTGGAACATTACTCAGACACAGAGAAACTATGCAATACAAATCAAAACTAACATGTTAAATACCTAATAATAAAGCTTCTACATGAACTCACAGCAAATTGGTTTATGTTGCAAAGAGCAGTGAACCACAGCTACATCATCAATCTGCAGTGATGGATGGTTTGTATGTGCTTTGAGGTTAGCAGTTAAATTTGTTAACTTTTACTAAATATGCTGTTGATTGATTTTTTTTTTTTTTTTACCTTAACCCATTAAGTATTAGATATTCACTTGTTAAGGTCTAATTTCAGCCTTTTCTTTTGTCCTTAGGACGAGAGTCGGGTGAAAGTGACCGTAATGGAAGTACTTCCTGTCGACCACAGAGTGTACAGCAGAAGGCTCCTCAGTAACATTCGAAAATTGGCCCACTGAGCCGCATTCACATCTGGCTGCCTGATAATTACGCATATGCCCGCTTGGTTTTTGACCAGACTAGGACTGGTGTGAAACTTTTTCAAACCTCCAGATTTTATATCTGGTAAGAGCAACCAGTGAGATCTTTAGCAGGTTTACACCTTAAAACACGGACACAAAAAAAGTTAATTAAAGGGATTTTTTACATTCACAAGATTTTTTGTTTTAAAGAAATGTAACTTTAATTTGTGCAATTTCTAATTGTGCCTATTTCTTAACAAGTGAGTTGTGTATCTGTACATTTTAGTAGTAGACTCGTTTTGATTTAAAACATGTTGATATTCAGTGTTGACTAAGAGATAAAAAGAAAAATCCTACTTCTAATTTTGTAAAATAAATATAACACCAGTGCACGAGAGTTTATTTTAGATCCATGTTCAGTGTTAAAATATTTTTTCTTTGTGTTGTTTTTAAAGGTTTTTTGTCTCTAAATGATGTTAAACTGTGATTAAAATCACTTGAAAATATCCAGTTTTTGTCCTTATCACTGTTATTTTAGAGCATCTGTATTTTATGGTAAATGGTGTGTACTTGTATAGCGTTTTAACTAGTCCAGAATATGCCAAAGCTCCTCTGAATGACCTCAAATAGTCATTCACACACTGATGGTGGGTGACCTCTAACCCCACCAGCAGGAATGGTGGGTGAAGTGTCTTGCCCAAGGATAAAACACCATCGACAAACAAAGTTGGGCAAACATTGCCCCAAATAACAAAAACCGTGTTGACGGATTAAGTACCTGCATGTAATTGGATTGTCGAGGGATGTGAAACACCATTTAATAATGTTTGAGAAAGTTGCTGTAACTGACATCAATTAGTTGCTAGAAAACTAATTGCATTTTCTAACTGCTTTCATTTGTCATTCTGCTGTCTGCTTCAGTTGCACGCAGCATCAAAGAAATCCTTCCAGTGGGTTTCTGTCAGAACAGCCGCTTCTGCAAACACTGTCAAGGCTGGTGGGAGCCGTGTTCTCTAATGCATTTTGCACAAAGAGTTTTATCCAGACATTTCCTACTGCTCATTCTACGGCATGTTGCGTGAAGAAATTAACTGAATGATTGTACAGTTTTGTTACAATGCAAAATAAGAAATGCATTTTAGCTTATAGAAGAATGTAGAATTCTCTCAAGTGATCTTGAAATATCTTTTCAACAGATACACGTCTAAATGTTTTGGGAAAAGTGGCTCACTGCAATCTGCAAGAGGCTCTTTCTCATAGAGGAGGGGTGCCCAAAGTCTGTCCTCGAGGGCCGGCATCCTGCGTGTTTTAGTTCTCTCCCTGGTTTAACGCACCTGGATCAAATGATATCTTGTTAGAGGCCTAAGAAGAATACTGACATGCTGAAAAGGTTGTCACTAACACCAAGTCATAGAGATTTTTTGTTTAACAAGAAACCTAACTTGCAGGGTTTGACCTCCAAAGTTTGAAAAACACATAATTTACTGATTAGGCATACCATTCTGACAAAACAATCCCGACTTGTTGATGTCCTTACTTCAACAAGTGAGGTATTAGACAACAGCTTGTTGTAGATGATGTGCTAAACAACACTATATTACCAGCCAAACTTCTATGACTTCTGAGTTGGGACCTCAATGGATTGGATTTATTTTACTAGCACATCCCTCAGATTCTTGATTGGATGGTTTTGTAACAGATTTGCAGTCAAAATCAATACATCGAATATCAGTCTTCCTGTGTTCCTCAACCCCTTACTGAGATATTTCTGCTTTGGTGGTATGGTGCATTATGCTGCTGAAAGAGGTCTCTCTTGTAGAGGATTGGTGTTTTACATAAGAGTGTGCATGGTTTGCTGCAATCCTTAGATAGGTGGTATGTGTCAAAGACGGCAGGACCTAGGTTTCCCACCTCAACATTGCCCACAGCATCTGGCTGTCTGGTGATGTGAAAGAAAATGTGATGCATCAGACCAACAGTTCTGTTGGCGCTTTCAAGAGGTAGATAGAGGTCAGCATGAGACCCCTGACTGCTCTATGCATTCTGACAGATTTCTTTCAGAATCAGTATTAACTCCTCTTTTTAGCTACAACAACTCATCTGTAAAATCGATCCACATGACCCAAATAAGCGTCGGCGCTCTGGTTTGCTATTGTTCCTTTGTTGAATGACATTCAACATATGCTTACTAATGCAGAGGAAGAATGCTCCACATATACTGTAACTTTGGAAATGTACTAAACCTGTCATTTAGTAACCATAAGTAGAGCTTAGTGAGCTCATTGAAATCTGCAAGCTAGCTGTTTTTTTCTGCTTCTAACATCAACTTTAAGACAAAATGTTTTCTTGCTGCTTAATATGTCTTACCCACTAACCTTTTTCCATGACGAATTCATCTGTTGTTCACTTCCCTCTGCTTCTCTTCCCTAGCTGTCCCTAATTGTTTTCTACTTCAGTTATTTTGTTAATCATGGCAATGGAAACCTTTTTTTTGTTTGAGGCTGTGGTTTTTTAATGTAGTTTTTGATTATGATAGATAGATACATGGATTGATGGAGAACTCAGGCATCCAGTTGCCCAAAAATACAACAGAAACATAAAGAGCAACAGTCTGACAATATGGTGTACTACTAACTTATGTAAAAATGACATTTCTGCATCTCTAATAATTTTTCTCCTTTATATTCCAGTGCGGGCTGCACAGTGGCGCAGTTGGTAGAGCTGTTGCCTTGCAGCAAGAAGGTTCTGGGTTCGATTCCCGGCCCGGGGTCTTTCTGCACGGAGTTTGCATGTTCT
>CAEGAE010030752.1:0-22826 GCA_903067095.1 Girardinus metallicus | reverse complement strand
TATCTATCTATCTATCTATCTATCTATCTATCTATCTATCTATCTATCTATCTATCTATCTATCTATCTATCTATCTCCATCCATCCGTCTCTAGGTGTCTAATCTGATTAATCCCATAAATAAATATCTTTCTTCGCGTTCTCTGTTCTCTCTGAACGACTCACTGGAACCCGCCAGCCCATGCAGTTCTGTCCTGTTTCTTTTATCATTCATGGTGTTTGCAGAAGAAAATCACTGAGGAGGAAAACGTCCTCTCGCTATCTGCCGTGGAACGGAATAAAGGTCTGGAATTACCGAGCAGAGCGCTCACATCCAAAACTTCATAGTTCAGCCACACAGCTTTGCCTCAGAAGAAGTGACATGTTGGATTTAAAACAATGTTTTTAAACCATTTTAAAGATGTCTTAAAGTGGAGAGAAAATAAACAACAACCCAAACAATCCCTTTAGAATGAAACTGAAGCTAATTTATGCTTAAATTGATCAGAGTTTCTCTGAACATCTTACTGGTGGTCCCTGGGGTAAATATAACAAGACTCAGAGAACATATTCTTTTAGCCACTGGACTGGACTCAGTAAAGTGAGGGTCATCCACCTGTTAAGTATGGTGGAGGCCCTGTGATGCTGTGGGACGTTTCCCTTCAAGACACAGATATAAGTGCATCTGTCTGCTTATGAAAAATGAAATTTAGAACGATGTTTGTAAAAGCTACTGCAAACAATGTTCATGGACGTCATCATCATGAATCTCTGACCTCTAAACCAGAACATTGTTACCTTGGGTCTGATGTCAAACCCAGCTCGGAATTCAAACTTCCCAGGTAACTTGAACGCAGCATCAGCTGCTCTACATTCCCTGATTAGACTCACCTGGTTCCCATGTTGTCCATCACATCTCTTTTGATCCTAAGCTCCTCTGGTTTCCAATTCCTGGTCTCATCTTGATTCAACTGTAAGTTCTGAATTTCACTCCCATTAGTTTCTTCATTTAGCTCCTTTATCAAACCTCATAACATGACAGGGAGGGACTATACTGGCTTATATTAAGCACTTAAATATCTTCATTTTTCAGTTAGTGTGTTTTTCAGCCCATCTGACCTTTTTGCGTTTGAAAGAATTGTAAATGTTTATCAACAGGAAGAAAGCAACAACCTCTTGTTTACTGAGATTTAAATAGAAATGACAATTAAATGAATATTTTCTCAGCTTTTACCTTGTTTTGTACACTGGATGTCGTTCATGACCGCCTCAGTGTGCAGTGTGTCATGCATCCAGAGCCTGAGCACATTCATTAACTGCTAAACATCCTTTGACCCTGACAGGTTTATTCTAATGAGTCAAAGTGTGTCCAGTAGATTTGTTGGAAGAAATCACTACTGGGGGTCAAATGTTAGCATTTTGAGCAAAACAACTCATAAACTCTCTACTCTTAGTTTCTATCCAGGTCAATTTTAAATTGTTTTCTTGATCCCAGTTGGCAGGTCGAAACGTCAAATTAGTTGTAGGATTTTAATAGCTTCTATTTTTAAATATTTCTTCTTCTAGGATGTGCTTGGTTTGACACAGTGCCGAATGAAAACGAATCTCAGCAGCTGAAATTGTAATGTTCAATTTCAGCGCAATTTTGGTCCTCAATCGAACCGAGTTTACCCGACTATCAGCTGTGAAAACATCCTAAATAAATTCTCATGAGGCTGTAAGTCAGTAATTTTGACACTATGACTGAGACAGAATTCACAGTAGATTTTTTTTTTTTTTAAAAGATCAAAAATATCACATACATGCCGACGATGAATGGTGTGAACTGGACTCCTGAAAACATAAATAAACTGAACAACTTAAAGGTTTGTATACAGGAAGGAAACTCAGTTCTTATCAGCGGCTCTTCATCATTTTCACCACACATCAGCATAAAGCCTCACACCTCGGCCAAAGACTTTTTGCTGTAAACACATGACATTACATTCTGTGTAATGGACTATGTGTAGGAAGCATGAAAGTCAATAAATGACTCATTTCCTTATGTGTTCTCACACGCTGCGTTCCCCTCCTTTCATCAACCCCAGAGGATCCCGTTTGATTTCTATCCAAGCTGTAAATATAGCTGAGGGCCACGCTTTGAGATGCCCTGAATTCAAATGGATCGTTTAAGGGAACAACCACCCATGGATTCACTTACAAACCTGACTCACAATAAGCTCGTTGGCATGCAGAGCGAGGGGGCCGGCCCTTCATCTCAATGTCCTGAATGGGCTGAGTTTTATTAAAAGGTTTCAACCTACTGAGGGGGCATTTTTTAACAACAGAAAAATAGTGTAATAGGCCCATTAACAGGTGACACGCCTTGATTTACGACCGCACAGGCAGTCTGCTGATTTATTGGAATTTTAAATGTGTTTTGTATGAATAATACAGCGCCGGCCGGGGACTGTTGCTGAAAATGTCAAAAGTGAAACTGTTAATGCCGCAATATCCAATTTCTCCGTGGGGATCATTAAACTTCCATTAATCTTCTCTTTCAATGTTGCCGCAGCGTAAGCAAAGATTCGTAATTTATTAATAACCTGAAAGATAATCCGGCGTGACATTTACAGCAGGCGCCTGTTTTACAGATGATGGCAAATGGAGAAAAGTTTGCAGAGTTTGGAGCTGATTTAACCTCATCAAAATCTTCAGACGAGTTGGGGGGGAAAATAACCCGACAAGTTGAATTATTTTCTGTTTGGTATTATCTGAGGGAGCATTTCAGATTCAGTGTAATGTCAAACTGAAAGATAAATATCAAATAAGCAGTAGGAAAGTGTTTGCTTATTAATTTAAAATCACACGTGGGTTTACGTAAATATCATGGAATAGCATTTCAAGTTTTTATTGATGTTATTTTGAGGATTCTGGCTGACGTTAAATGTTTCTCCTACAGCTTCTCAGAAAATGAGAAATAGAAAGGATTTCATTACAGCAAGTTGGAAAGGTTGAATAGCTATATAGAAGACTCATGGCAAGCTGACAGAGTGCTGTATCCTAGCATGCTTGTGGAAAGTTTAGTAGAAGGAAAAAAGCATAGCAGAAGATGTATAAAAGCAGCTGCAGGCAAGTTCAGGGAGATGAAACAGGGTTTCATTTTTCAGCCATGTTTTCACCATGTCACAGATTAAAACTAAATACTTTTTTTTCAAGCTAAATATTTAGCTTGAAATGAAATATTTAGCTTGCTTTCATTAGCTAGTTTTAGTTACCAAGCTAAATATTTAAAATCAAAATATTTAGTTTGAAGTTAAATACTTAGATTGTCGTCTAATTTAGTTAACCAAGAAGACATTTAGTTTCAAAATAAATATTTAGATGACTTCCTAAATGTTTAGGTACTAATCCAAGTATTTGAGGCTAAACATTTAGCTCTGAGCTAAATATTTAGTTAATATGGAAGTTCATGTGCCGATAACCAGAGGACTAAATATTGTGATGTAATACTAAAATATAGTCTACCAATGCTAAACACTTAGCTAGTTCAGATCTAACTATTTAGTTTTGAGATAGTTAACTTGCTCACTAAGTATTTATGCACTAATTAAACATGTATGTAGTTATATTAAATATAGTTTGAAACTGTGACATTTCCCTATGAATAACATAACCACATCTTTCCTCTTTTGACAGGCTAAATGACCCAAATTATTGCTGTTAATTTTCGAATGTACAACTTCACAAACAGCACTCCATACACTGGACCAGAATTCAAAGTATGCTGAAACGTTCCTGACAGCACCTAAAAGTAACAAATAGTTTCCCAAACGGACGATTGGAGAACTAGGTGTATGATTGGTGTCGGGTCTGAGCTCCAGCCTTTGACAACACGTTCAGTCCAGGTTTCAAGGTGCTCATTTGAAAATCCATCCATCCATCCATCCATCTTCTAACACCCTTTTCCCACTTTTGCATTAAATTCTAGTTAATGCAAAAGTGAGTGTGTTGAACTGCAGCAATCGAACTGGCTGCCTTTAACTCCCATCTTCACAGATCCTCAAATCAACATGACACAGAAGTCAATGTTTCACCCAAAATTGACTGGTTCTACTATCTAACTGTGTGAAGAATGACCTCCTCTGTTTTTCTACAAGTTATTTTCTTGACCTAAAATGGAAAATGTCAAAAGGTCAAGGAAAAACCGGAAGAAGAAATGATGAGGACAAAACTGCGCAACAAAGAAAATCCTGCTGCTCTGCAGTGGTAAAGTCTCCGTTAGTGAGAAACGTTTCTAAAAATGAGCAACAGGAGAAAAAATAAAATATTAGTTTCTAATGTTTGTACTTTCACTGGCAACATAAACTGTGCAATCAAGTGAAAATATAACTTCATTACCTGGCTGATAAAAGGTAAAGAAAAAGGAAATAATAAATATATTGGAGCAATATGCAACGTTTTATAGACGCCCACCTTTCTGGGCTTCTGACAGGTTAAATGAAAAACAGTTAGTGAAATAAAAATCGTGCAGCTCAGCTGTTTTAAGGCAGAGTATCCCATCCTAAAGGAGTTAATAATCTGACTTTGGATACATTTAGACATGTATCCAAACACATATCCAAGTCCCTCTACTGGAATACCTCTGAAACAAAAACAATAACTCAAATCCATCGTGAAGTTCACTTTACTCAAACTCTACTCCATTTGCCTAGAAAATCTGGTTCGTTTGAGGAAGTGTGAATGTGTAGTCAAACTCTGATGTGAACCAAAAAAGTGAGTTTGGTTGAATTGAACTCTTGTGCGATTGAAATGCATTATTGAACACAAAGCAGACTGGAGACCGCTCCAAAAGCAGGAAGAGAACAATACCACAGGGCATTCTGGGTAAATACAACCAAAACAAACGCACAAGTCTAGCGTTCGTGGGAGAAATGGCTTGTGGTTTTTTACCAAAGACAAAAGGGAAATCCTATAATCTGATGCTACAAAACCATCATTAACATTGATTATGATGTTTTTGTAAACAAAATTGCTTTTCAAAAAATATTAATAATCAGAATGGAAATGATCAAGCTCATTTTATTTTATCACGTGATTAATTGATCAGTTGCTTACTGCGACAGGCTTCCACACAATCATATATAAGGACAATTTATAGAGACTAATTAAGCTACCAGTCATCTCTTTGGACTGTGGGAGGAAGTCGGGGTACCCAGAGAGAACCCACGTATGAAAAGGAATAGCATGCAAACTACGAAGAGAGACCCCAGACTGGGATTAGATCCCTTCTTCCATGCATGAGTACTCTCAGGGTCCAACCTCCCACATTTAGAAAAATGTGACTGTAATGAGATTAGTCTCTGTAAATAGTTTTTTAAGTATGTGGAACAGATTGTGTTAGTCTGTCACATAAAATCCCAATAAAATACATAAAAATTAAATTGTGACAAAGTTGCAGGGGGTGAATATTTGCGTGAGTCACTGCATACTGCCTGACTGTGCATGAGACCATCTGCATTAAGTCCACACAGTACGTACTTACCCTCCTGTCACCACATGACTTTCTTTTGACACAAAAAAGGAGTAATTTATAATCAATGGATGTCAATACCTGCCAGAGTTTGATTAATTGCAGCATTCAGGGCATTAGTGGACGCCTCGCCGGGAATTCTCTGTTCCTGCTGATTCCAGAGGCGCTGTATTTTCCAGCTGCTCTGACAATCCTGGAAACAATGAGCTGACATTCACCTCCCTAATTGGCTATTAGGCCTAACAGGGTTTGAAGGACCAAAAACGGTTCATCCTCTCGCATCACGTCCGACCTCTGATAGCTCGGCTCATCGCCACACTCCCTGGCTGCTCCACTCATGCTGAGGAATAATTGGATAGTAAGTGAGGAAAACCTGTCAAATCCTGGGTGTGTTTACCTCTTTCTGTGTATCTGCAGCTGGACAAAGTGTTTGATTCATTCACTACCTGATAGAAAAAAAAATCAACAGCCAATAAATTATCTGCTGCTTTTTTCTGTTTTGTGTTTTCAAACTAAATCTCTCTAAGTGATTAACTTTGACCACACTGACAGAATAAATGAAGATAATTATTAGTTTCCTATGTTGTCAAATTCCTCTGTCAAAATATTTACCCAAGATAAAAGTGATAATTATTAAATATCTGACAATATTATCTTGCTAAAGTCTTCATACTCCTCAAGCCTTTAGATTTTAAAATGTTAACACTTGTTCTCTCCTGTCTTTTTTATTTTGTCCCTGAATGTTTTTTTCTCATTTTAGTTATCTGGGGTGGGGGAAAACATTCTTAAAAATGTCTACTTGAAAAATTCTTAAGTTAATCACTAAAACTTAAACACAGAAATGACAGTTTACGAAAAGCCCAAGTCAGTTTGTGCTTCAGTCATAGAATCATGCAGAAGCTAAGTGTGCAAAGCGTTTCAAAGTTAGCTGAGGCACTAATTGAAAAATCAGCTTCATTATTAGCGTATTGGTGGAAATGTGCCCAGCACTGTTAGTCAAAAAATGGGAGGATGGATGTTTCGTTTTGAGTTAGTTTTGGTTTTTTATCTTATTCTTTAATCTTTTTTAAATGTGATAGTTTCCCACACCCAGTTTCTCTAGATCTCTGTGTATTCATTCTGTATTTATTAATTCTTGTCAGATTTGACTTGTAACACATTTTGAAAGCTGTGTATTTTTTCCCTTCGTCTTCACAGTTAGGATGAACTTTGAGTAGGACTATCACATAAAATTTCAACAAAATCCAGTCATGTTTGTTGTTGTAAAGACAGTACATGAAAAAAGATGATGAAGTATGAACAGTTTTTGCAGACACTGCATCTGATGTGGTTCTGTGTGATTTTAGGGTTAGTTGTTGTTGCTGCCAAGTCAAATTCACTTTAAACAAGCAAGATTTTCTCTCCTGCCTCACAGACAGCAAAGGTCACAGAGGCACATCAAAGCTGGAGGAAATCAAACACAAGATAGGTGTTGATGAGAGTGGAGTGTTTTTATGGTCGAATTCACTGAAAGCTCGTATCTAAAATGTAGGACCTGATGCACGCAGGCCCTCGGTTCAGGCTGGACAGAATGTAAACTCCCAGGTCTGAACATCAGTCAGCTCTTTCATGTCTGCCGGTGCTGAGCGGAGAAGTTTGGCCCTCGCTTGGGGACGCACCAGAAGCTGGGCTGTCACTGCTTCTTAAAACGACCGACCACATTAATCTGAGGTTCATTCTGCACAACATAAAGCATTAGTTCTGCTACTGTTTCTGTTTCCTTCCACGGAAACCAAAAATGACTGCAGCCAGGTTTAATTACAGGCTTATTAAGTGAGTGGTCCTTTGAGGAGGAAAGTTGTGGGCTGGGGACAAACAGATGTTCCAACTAATGAGTAAAATTATGAATCACTTTACATGCTGCAAAATAAACTAACCATAGATAATTCTGGTTCCTAAACACATCTGACTCTCTGAAGCCATGGTTTGAAACTTCTCCAGTTCGGTTCTCTGCAGATTATCTTTCAGTCGTGACTGAAGCAGAACTGAGCCAAGGTTGAGTTTTATTCTCACAAAGATTTAATCTCATTTTTAAGGCTTTGCATAATCCATACTCAACAAGTAATAATTAAACGATAAGGTGGACTGCCCCCACATCTAATTGTCATTATGCAAAAATTTCATACTTCAGAAGGTTCTTGTATGAAAGTTCAATATTTCATCATTAACAGTAAAGTGCTGACAGAACACTCTGAATATAATACAGGTTTAAAGTTTCTATAATGCAGAGAAGGGCTATGACTCATTGCTCTGGAGATGAAAGTAAGCATGAACCAAAGGTCATGGGTGTGCAGCTGCTTTGGTGCACTGAGTTGTGGGAATATGTTTGAAAATGCATACCTGTAAATCTGAATACATGCTCTGCTGAGCATCTCACTCTATCTGCTGGCAACTTAACAAAACAAACCCCTGAGCTTCAGTATGTTGATACATGTTCCTGTGCTGCAATCACCTTTCTATTCCCAACCACTCAGATTCCTACTGACCGCTCTGCAACCTATCAAAAGATTTGAAAACCTTTGGATATTTGACATAATTTGCAAAAAGAATCATTTAACTCGACTGGTGTTGACTAACGCTGCTTGGAGTGAGGCTCGGCCCGCTGCTGTGCTGGGGAGGCGGCAGCGCAGCGGGGGTGGCAGCGTGGATCAACAACAAGCTGGACAGCCTGAAGGCATCAACAAACAGGAGGATGAGGAAAAGACATCTTGAGCAACATGTCCCACCTCCTCTGTGGTGGGCTGAGAGCGGCAGACCATCTCCAGCCTCTGCTGCAGCATCGCAGGGCAGCGTGCTGCAGTTCAGGTTGCGTAATGGTGAAATCATTCTCTCTAGAGCCGTAGCTGCAGCATGTATTAAATATCATGTTTGATCCAGTGTTTTTAACTTCTGTTCAGTCATCCATCCTTTGATCTTCTATCCTGTGTCACATTTGAGAGGCGAAGTGTGGCCTGGACAGGTCACAGGTCTGTCACCACGGTAACACAGACAACATTTCAATGTGCATGACAGCATGGTGAGAGCATGCCATGTGACAACGTATCCATAGACAACAACCCACCTGCAACAAAGGTCAATTTATTAAACACATTTAATATGAGAAATGATCAAAAACAGCAAATAAAGCAAGAGAGATTTAAAACAATTTGCAGCAGTAAAATCACATAAAATATGAGAAATATATTTAAAAAATGGGGAAGATCAATACAATAGAGGGTTCCAGAGCCACATTGTGTATGTACCCGTTTCACAGAGTCCTCTTAATGACTTTAAATCATGTTTTTAATGCAAAGACAGCATGAAACCCTGGCTTTAGCACTTCGCCCACCTTTTTATTTTTTGTATGATAAAGGTTTCTGACACTTCTATGTTCTATTATTCAATGGACAAACAATGCAATCACCTTTTGTCTTTTGTCAATCGATCATATGACACAAAGTAAAAAATAAAACTCAAAATAAGTTGATTCTGTGATCTCTATTTGTTTAGCTCATGAAGACAATGTATGCATTTCTGTTTATAGAAAATGCACTGTGAATGACAAATATTGGTTTACCATTTAAAGTCATAGGAGCAACTATAAATTGCTCCTGTGAAGTGAGGCAGATTCTAGGGCTGGGTAGTTCTAGTAATTTGTTACAGTTACTCAGTTATAATTATTTGAGTAATATTTTGTGAAAAATGTAATTTTAGGAGAATTTTGACTGCAGCTTACTTTTTGCTCATACTTGAATGAATATTAATTTGTAATTATGGTAATTATGTTATTTATTTGCATAGTTTTTGTTTTGTACTGAAGCAGAAAAAAGTATTTAAAAAAAAATCTACCAAGTTTTTACCAAAATTTTCCTACAGGTCAGTTTTTCTATAATATTGTCCAATCTTATTCAGCAGCCTTAAACAAATCTTCACCTTAAATAAAAAAGGAAGTCCAGTTAAAACCGGTTATTTTTTTCAGTTTTGCTGATTTTAATTAGCAGCACCTGTAGCTCCAGTGTCTGACCTGCTCACCTCCCCAAACACTCACACTCTGCAGTTTGTGACTCAGACATCATCTGCTTAACCTGGAACTTTTGAAGCTCACTTTTAATAACAAAAGTGCTTTGATCACTTAACAAGCTGGACCATTCTTTAAGAGTCGGCTGTGTCAAAGGATCAGTGAAGGAGTCTATTTATTGAGTCAAAGGCCCTCTTCAAGCTGAAGTTTTCTGCCCTTCTGTCTGCACCTTTTAATCAAGACTTCACTCCAGAGACGCCTCGTCTTCTCTTCAAAAAGCTAAGCAAAGCTTTACTTAAACGCTTTAATGCTTTCTGTATTTGTGTGCATGCTGCTGCCGTCTTGCTGATCATTAGAGATGCCGTTTGTCTCTTGGATGTTAATTTCTGTGTGAATGCTGTTGCTTTTTGTGGTTTTATATTATTAACTACGCATGAATCTACATTGCTGGTGCTTATTGCATATTGGTGTTTTGCAGGTATATCATAAAGCTGTGTTTGTTTCTGAGAGGACACAGGAATATAGTGCTGTGGGTAATTATTCTTTTGCAATATTCTCTTAAATTAGAGCCTCTGGTTTGTTGGGCTGGTTTCATTGTGGGTTTAGATCTCTGAGGTTGTTATTGTGCTGCATATTGGTTGTAAACATGCATTGTCTCCTACAAAAAGCAATGCATGTGCAGTTATTATTTTTTTTATTGAGATATTACTTTCCTGGGAGTCGTCTGGTGCACAAGACTGGTGTTCATGTTTGGATTTTTACCACCCAGTTTATATTACAGTTAGAAAAAAATACCTCAAAGCAATATGACAGCTAGCTGTACCGTTCTGCATATCATAATTGAATCTAAAATGGAAAGCTGCTGATGTTTCCTCACTGCTTTTTACCAAGAAACCAAACTACCACATTCTGCTGACCATCTTCCTGTAATCTTCCATATCATTCATGTGAGGGTTGTTTTTCTTCTCTGTGTTTTTTGGTTCCTGGGGAAATCTATAATTATCCACTGTGTGTGTTTTCCTGCTGCATTTTAGGAGGATTGCTATATTTAGATTAGTTTAGACAATTCTACTGAGGAATGTTGGTAAGCTGCTGCATGTTTGGTTGTTCTTTGTGGGATGTGCAGCTTTTTTAAAAATCACATTTTTTTTTTTTTTTTAGTTTCAGCCACTAAATAATTTCAAAATAAAAGTTGGCCGCAAGTAGATGTCCATTCTAAAATGTTCAAACTCAATAGTTGCTTTTAGAGAAACAAACGCAAAATACAACTTTGACCAAAATATCTGTGAAGTTTCAAGTCACCAGCTGGGTGTCTATGCATTCTGCAGGTTATTAATATGTAAAATCTGCTGCTATGTTCTTGATGAGTTTTGGCAAGAACCAAAAACCACAATTTGAGCCAAAAATGTTTAATGCAGTAACATTTCTTTTGCTTGAACCCAGACTTCTTGGTTTCATTCAGTGGAGTCTTGTTGGTATCTTGACTTTTCCATTTGCTTCCCAGAGAGCCTGCATATTTTCTCAGTCTACCGAATCGTTGAACCATTCCCTTTGATCAGAATATGCTGTTAGATCTGTCTGCTGTTATAATTGAACTGGAGACCACTCACTGGCAGAATGGTTTGTAGAACTGAAGCCTCTGAATATGAAGATTACAAGCGATCCTTTCTGGGTTGCTTTTTAAATTAGGTGTTATGAGTTTATATTTATTTAAAAAAAAAAAGAACAATAAAATATAAACAATATGCCTCCCTCCAAATGCCTTCATTATGCAGCTTGTCAACTTAAATGTCCAATGTCCATTTTGTACATTTTAACTTCAAAATGATCAGGGTTTTATTTATTATTTTCCTTTTCTGCAGTATATATTTAGGAAAAAGCTTTTGAAATTTGGAGTGAACATATCAGGCACATTATCAATACCTGTTTCTGTTTAATTCTCTGTTTCCTGCATACAATGAAGGGGTCTGATTTTGCAGACAAAGTCTAATCTAGTCATGGAGTCTGCTTTTACTTTTCTCCATCTCACATGGTTTAAATTCCTCTTCTTCCTGTAAGATGTCATGCTTCTTGATTGAAAGTGCGAGGCTGATTTGTTTCTATTTGCATGTGTAAAGGTAGGAGTCTGGTAATGCTACATGTCTGCTCAGCTCCTGGATTATAAGGACTTAAATACACTTTTGTTTTTTTTTTTTTCTTTTGAGTATTTAGATCCAAACAAGTCTTTCTACATGAAGCTTCCAGTTCTTACATTAGCTCCAAACTTTGGATTTGCATGGTCCCAGTAACCCACATTATGATGAAGACCCTTTGTTATGAGTCTCCAAAACAATTTAGGTGAAAAAGATTTGCTTTACTAAAACTAGAAATCCATCTTGAAACCTTTCTTTATGTTTTTATGCGAGGTTTCCAACTGATTTTTATTCTAATGACGCCATTTCATTTTTTGTCCCCTGCAGTTGTGTTTTCTTACTCATTTCCTGTATTTTCTTCGGTTGGATGCTGGAGTGCATCCACAGAACAGTGCATCAGTTTTCCATCTCCTGTTTTTGGAGAAAAGCCATCAGCTTCCTGGCATTAATAGCCCTGTCTTCTTTCTTGGATTGTTTTCATATTGTTCATCAAATATCTGAGTAAACATGGCTGTTTTATAGTTTCTATCTTTTCATTTATGGCCAGATACTTTCACACATTTAACTGGTTCCAGAATATTTGACATGTCTGTTTTTTTTCCTAATTTAATATGACAAAATGTTTATTCTTGAGGTAGAATATTTCCATTTGAAGATGCACGTTAAAAACAAAAGCAAAACCATCAGCAACATCTGAGAGTAGAGGACAAAGAGTACACCCCTGTGGCAAAATACAGTATGGAGCACATTATGCTGCGTTCATCAAAAGCAATAACGGGTACCACTGCAGTAAGACTCTTTCAGCTGTCCTCCGGTGGAGAATTTCCAAAATTAAAAATAAAAGCGGATGTAGAAATTGCATTATATTGGGTCTTGCAGTAGAGAAAAGCCCTGCAGCTCTCTGAACACTGTGAGGAAAACATTATTGCACATGGCAATAACTGCTTGTGGATCTGCTGTTTAATATCAATGCATTATGTCTCACTAAATCACTCAGGGAAAGTAGAATTAATATATCAGACAAATTACCTTGAGTTAGCTGATGTTTCTTTGAAGTTTAGAGAAAAAGATGTTTTCAGTCTTGTATTTGTTTACTTCCACAAAAGTATAGCAAGACGAATGATGATGCAAAAAGCTTTATGCATGTCCATTTTTAAAGCTGCATTCTTACTGAAATTACAACTTTAATGGTTACAAAATCTGAATTAAATTCACTTCCCAAAAATGAACAGAGAGAAATCACAGTAAATCTGAGTTAAACAATATTTGAATGAATAAATCTACAAAAAAACAGCACAAACTAAAGTTTCTACTGTTTAATGTGTTGTGTTTTTCTCCTCTGCTGTCTGGGATGTTTGCTCCGTCTCACTTGATCCAACTCAAACATCAAATGAAGCAACTTTTAAAAGTGGGGGAGCAAACTTGTTTTTGCTTTCTGACTAAAATCTGACCACTCTCTGCAGTCAGAGAAATGTATAAATAAACTTGCTTTAAATTAAGCATAAAATAAAGAAAAGAAAAAAACTCTTGGATCTTAGTTTTGCTCTCCTTCACCTTTCAGTAGGCTTGACCCAACTCTTGTCACAGTGAGATTTGAAAATAAATGGCATCACCTCAACATATTTTGTTCAGTACACTCATGGAGAAAGGAAAGAAATCTGCTTTATTTTAATTCTCCTGGATATCCGTTACTGTAAATCAAATGAAATGCAATAGAACATTTTTCAAGGCTGTCTGCAGAAGAGACATGCCAACACATGCAGGTGTCGTATAGTCTGCGTCAATAAAGATGTCAGAAACAGAAGCATCATCATAATTATTTTTGAACCAAGACTCCCTCCAGACTCTAAACTGATTTAATCACCATGTAGTCAAGATGGAAAAAGTGAAATCACCTGAAAATAAACTTCTGCATTAGTCTAATCCCTCAACTCTGAGAAATCTGTTGTTTTAAAGTTCATTTGATTAATTTTGTTGACTACATGCTGGCTTAAAAACAAACATGAACATTCTATTAAGCTTGAATGTCTGCAAAGTTTTCCTTGCCTTTTATCTCTGCAGTTTTTTGATTTAAAAACACTTTTTTTAAGAGACAAATTAAAATAAATACCCATAATTTTCCAACAGAATTTGAATGATCAATCCAAACTCTTAATATATTGTATCTAATTAAAATCTGTGTCCAATATCGCTGGGTAATTTTTCAATTGACTGAATAAAGCCTTCCTAATTTATGCTCTTTCCAAAAAAGAATAGGTCATACATATTTAAACAAAATACACAAACTCTTGGTCTGTTGGTCATAAAGGCCATGTGAATCACCAAGCTGACATTTTAAAGGTGCAGCTTTGATTTACTGAAGAGGCAACAGATTTGTCATACATGTGTTTCATGCATGCTTTTGAAAGATTAATAAAAAAATCTTTTTATTGCATCTTCAAACTTGGCTACAATGAGTCAGCTGGGTGTGAAGACATCTGCTTGTATGCACTGTGTTTGTGCACCATGAGGATTTCTACAAACCTTATCAAGTATGTTGATAAGGTTTATCACGTAAACTTTGATACGGTTTCCCTGACTCTACCTTGACTCTGGCTGCAGCTTCAGTTGTGTGAATACATTTATAGAAATTTAATGAACAGAAGATGGTTATAGGAGAATTGCGTGAAATCCTCGCAAGGGAGGGACCTGAGAGAAAACAGTCTTTCTGGACTGGCTAATGAACACTAACCAAAACAGAAATCTCAACTTGAAGTTTGTTTGAAAATAGACTCTTCGATCTCGTGCTTAAAAATCAATAGTGAATAATCCAGCTGGGCCATATAAATTCAGCAAGATATCTGGTAAAAAGGCAAAAACATCCAACAGACCCCATGGTATTGTTCCATATGTGGTTTGAAGGGTTTGAAAAAATCTTAATAAACCAAGAAACTGTTTTTCTGCAGAACCAAACTGGCTCACTCTGAGGACGAGACACCAAAAACACAAGCTGCACAGTGTTTATATATGCTTTTCAGTACAGCAAAGGAGTTCACACTCCTTTATTTATGGGAAACAGAACTGATGCACAACAGTAGCTCAACACAGGAGCGAGCCTCTCATGTCAGCCAGCAGCTTGCGAATCTAATGGATACGAAGTCATTTGAAGACAGTAACATAGTCTGGACAAAGCGAGGAGAATATCTGAAGCTAGTGAAGACGGGTGCTTGGATGCAACCACAGCTGAACGGGGTGTGGTGGCCCCTTCCAGTTTCCATGTTCTATAAAAGGGTAACTCATCTGAATCCAGTGCTAACAGCAGGGGAGATTACAAACCAGTTTGTAATCCTGCCACCAATCCTCGGAATAACAAACACTCCAAATATGATTCTGTGCCTTTCCAACTCGATTTGCATTTTGTCATCCTCCTACTGAGCCTAAAACTATAAAAAGAGGTATAAAAAAATATATATTTGGATACAAAATTCTAAAGACATTTAATCCTTGCATTTGATTTAAACTGGGTTTATTTTAGGATTTAATGTTTTCTTTAAATCCAGTTCTTAAAGACTCGTCAGACTGTAAGGAATCCCTGGGGCCTTAGTTTACTTTCCTCATTGGTGGAACCACCTGGCCAGTAGAACTGCAATGTTTCTACGGTAACTGTTGGAGCTTCTGTTCAGCTTTCAGAAGGAAAAAATAATCTGTTCTCAATAGACATTGAAATAAATAAATATGTCCATATAAGCTAATACCCAAGGCGTAGAGCTATTTTATTTTGGCCTTTCTGCAAATATTGGCTCTGGATCATCAACCAACTTTATTATTTTATTTTTTTTTAAAAGAGGCTAGCTAAAAATATATAGAATGAATGTAAGGTTCCTGCACCTTATTTTTAAATGTAATTGTTTAATCATTTCTTGTACAATTCAACCATTCATAGATTTATCATCAAAACTACCATAACATTCAGAGAAAAAATGGCAATTTTGACTTCATAAATCCTTTTGGCATGATATGAAGCTTCACATATTCAGGTGTGTGGGACTGAATTCTTGCACAGTATTTCTTATTAAAAAAATAATTAGTAATCACAATCAAGGATAACTCTTTATTGCTTTTTTTATTGCACTGGTAATTATTTTGCAGCCACATAATTTGACTATAAACTACATCAAGGCTCATTAAAATGTCATTGAGGCTCCAGGTTATTCACTTCATTGAACAAAGCAGCTGCCTCAAAATAATACAGAATTCACAAGAAAACTAAGGGATGCAGAATCAACCTCTTCAGTTGTGAATGTATGGATAAAAACTGTTCATTTACGTGGATTCATGGAGACCAAGTAGTGGGATTATTCATGTTGGTGTGATCAAAACCCAGTGAGCATGTTGACCAATATGAGAAGTAAGTAAGTTTCAGTGTTTTATTGGCTCTTTCAGATGTCTACTCACACTTGACTGGAAACACAAACTACTCTATGGTTCTGCTGAGAAAATAATAAAAATGTGCTGAATGGTATTCCTGTTATCAAACTGTGTGATATCTTGCTGTTTATAAATTGGCTATGAGGCAATGTCTTTATTGTAGGCTGATACAGAAGAAAAACTAGAGGAATGAAATTTCAATTGATCAGAAATCCCTTTGTTATATTACTATGTGTTATGATGTAGTAAAAAAATGACCCTTAGGAAAGATTTTCAGTTTTATCCGATTCCTATTTTTTGCACAAACCACTTGCTATGATTTCAGAAACGCAACATGTATACTACAATATTCTTTTGGAAGCTTAAGTATTGACAAACTATGTTGAGGTTCATAAACCTATTGGTCTCAATACTCTAAATCAACTTGAAGGGTGAATTATGTTTCAGTCTGAGTTTTTTCAATGACAGCTTTCTGTGTTTCCCAGAACTCATCTGTAGAGGATTAACCTTAAAGTGAACATGAGAAAAAGATAAGAAAAAGTTACTATTAATAAATTTAATCAGGAATTCCCTCATAACACTGAAGTTGACCGATTGACTGAGCTAAAAAAACGATTAAATCTAAAGGCTAAAATAGAAAATGACATTTCTACTCTACAAGCTACAGCAAAAAAGGAAGTTTATGATTTGTGAATTTAATGTACAAAATCATCACCATCTTCTCTGTATGTTGTAGCAGCAGCTTATCTACAGCTGAGAGGAAGCTGTTGGATAATAAAGGTCCAGTTCTGTCCCAGGATGCTTCCTCGACCCGGTGGAGGTGGTGGGAGACAGAACTACTCAGGCTAAAATAACATCACTGATGAGCAATCTCTCCCTCGAAGCATGAAGATGTGTTTGAACTTTCCTACTAAAACTAGGTAAATGGAGCACATCACCCCAGTTCTAAACTCATTACTTCCACTGGCTCCTTGTAGCTCAGAATAGATTTAAAATGCTTCTGTTACTTTATAAATCAATGAATAGCTTAGCACCAACCTATAGACCTGCTACTGTTTTAACTTTCCAGACCATTTAGATTTTCTGGTTCTAGTCTGAAGCAGGATTCAGCTTTTATGCTCCTCTAATTGTGAAGGAACTTCCATAAAACTGTAAAGATGCTGAAACACTGAGTTCCTTTAAATCGATGTTGTTCAGAGCCACCTTTGATAAATACCCCAGAGCATTATAAAGTGTAGTATGTTTTTCAACCGATCAGCATTTTCCCTTACTTTTCAGATGTTAGGATAATGCTGGTGGGGAAATGAATTTATTTTCGACCAGACCTAAAAGTCTAGCCAGACCATCTTGAATCAACCTGGAAAAAAAAGAAAAAAGTCAAATTTGAGGTATTCATGTGCTATTAAAAGCAAAAGAGAGCACAGGTTTTGATTAGTCTGAAACATTAATTGCACTTCAATATGTACAATTAAACATTGTACATGTTTATTTGTACATATTAAACATGTACAATTAAACATTTGGTTTAATTGCATATTAAACCAAATGTACAATTACATTTGGTTTAATGTAATTGTACATTAAACCAATGTACAATTGGTTTAATATACAATTTAAACACATTTAAATTGCACATTAAACATTTGGTTTTGATCTATCCTAGATTTAGCTGAAATTAATTGTAAGAGTAAGTTTAACCTTTTCAGTTGTGGATATTGTAAAAAATACTGAAACAAATCCGAAAATTACTACTCTATAACCCTACTGGGAATGATGATAGATTGGAAAACTCACAAAACTTAAACTAGTGTTCTTCCCAGATGTTAAATGCTCACATGCTGTGGGCTGTGTTGTATGAGTGACTGTTTCTGCAATAAACCATCAATAATCAATGCCTCAAAATTGGTAATGACCACAAAACCCTTCCCACTGGAAAAAAAATAATAATAATTGGTGCAGGCAGTACTCCAACATGGGTGGTGGCCACCCAGAGCTTGGAGGTTTGTTTTCGACAAGTGGGGTTCCACCCATTTTGAAGTGTGAGTAATTAGCCACATGGGTAGCAGCTTAAAAGTCATGGGCTCTCTCAAAGCTGTCGTCTGTTGCCTGCTGATAACATTGACGTGCCCTTCTCTTGTCTCATGTTTTGCTCCATGCCAAACAGAAAGGCTGGAGCTTTACGCAGAGGAATGGAAGCTCGCACGGAAGAGAGGACGTTGAGAAAGACGGTGATGGATGAAGAAAAAGTCTGACCTTTAGTCATTAGTAAAGTGACCTTTTAAAATCAATGGTAAGTGCAGTTGAAGGTCTGGACATTGAGCTGACCAGTGTGATGGGGTTTGAGGAACGTGTCTTTCGGGGTCTTAAATTCAATGGTACACTTATCTTGCACATGATCAGGATTCATATTTATCCATCAAGATGGCTACACATCTATGTGGATGGATTTTCTTTGTATTGTCTTGACTCATCCAAGCAGCAGCTGAAATAGCTTCTCATTCAAATGTACTTTTTTTACTGTATTAGTGTTTTTTTTTGTTTTTTTTTTTTGTTTTTTTTATCAAGTTTTGATTTCTATGCTTAGTCTTCCTAAGGCTCTTGATCTTTTTCTCTGAAAGGTTCTATACATAAAAATTACTTTGGTTGTTCTTGGAAACACTACTTGACCTTTAAGTTTTGTTTGAGACTAATGTTGCAATGTTTAAAAATTTTTATCTTTGCCAACATGGGAAAAAGTCTTGCTGTACATTATTGTGTGTCCTTAACAAACTGGATAATTCAGCTTTTTTTTTTTTTTAACTGACACTGATTTATTCTATTTTGGGAACATAAAGTGCTTTTTCAAAGCTTTTATTGGCTTTAGGATGACTTCAGACTTGGACAAGTGCTTGTCTGACCTTCACTAGAAGCTGTATTTCGACAAGGTGAAGTAATGATGATAAATTTGTTTTCATTTGTTTTTCAGACTGAAAATAAAATGCTTTGCTCTCATCTGGCTCTGGAAGAGATGGTGTCCTAAAGCCAATAAAACATGCAGTAGACTGATAGAAATATGTTTGCCACCACGTCTGACACCACTGACTCTGAAATCCACAAAACATAGGCCACAGTAAGAGAATGAAATTGATTTCTTATTGAAGGAGCCAAAGAAAGCTGCAAACAATCAAGCTGAAATGGACTGACCTTCTCTGGATCTGCAGAGTATTGGAACTCCTTTTTACTTTTCATTTTTTGGTAATTTCAGAGGTTATCGCTGCTCAGACTACTGAGCTAAACTGGGTATTCAAAAAGCAATTCGAGTCTTCCTGTCTTCATTTTACAGATTTACTTAAGATTCATTTTCAAACTAAATATTGAATACCTAAATTTAACATTTTTAAAATGCGTAAAAAATGGCATTCAAAAATTGCACAAGCTTGCATTTGCTTGCAAAAGTCTCAATATTTACCTCAATGTTTAAAGGTGCCCCTTTTAAAAAGAAATACATAATCATAAAGATTATATTTAAGTTGATTTTTAGTTAAGCTTCTACCTTCTGTTTGTGAATCGGTTTCAGATTTGATTTTGACTATAGACTGATGCTTAATGTCTAGGTCTACTACAGGTTACAAGCTTCTATCAGCATTTGTTTGTAAGGAAACTACTTGTTCCTTAATATTTTCTGTCACTCAATATGGAAACGATCTTGCATCCAGTTGATGTCTTCCAGTAAAGCTCAACAGTGTCTGCTCAGTTCGAAGATCATCAAATATTTCTCCTTTCTGTGACACATTTCACCCATATTTGTAGTTTTATTCAAATTTTCTGTTTTTATTTCATACTTTTAGGCAAAATAGTATTTTGAATGGGTGTCCTGCAGTTCATATTTAAAGAAACAGCTCAGGTTCCCGACACTCTGTGTGTTTTCACACCCGTCAGTGTGCAGACTTAGTTCAAATTGGGACCAAAATTGCAACATTTGCTACATTTTCAGCTGCTGCGTTTTGCTTCCACACTGCATTTCAAACCCTTTGAGTAATCTGTTTATCACATCACCAGAGGTGACGCTGAACCAAGGACCACTGAAGGGAAATTATATGAAAACCTCTGAAGGCACCGAGCACAAATTCCAGTGGAGTCTCAGGATTTAGTTGTTTTGTCGTTTTCAGAAGACCAAAAAGACAATTTCTCCTTCTAACATTAGACTGGCTTATTTATTTTGGTTGTATTTTTCCCAGATTTCCCGGTGCAGAATTTGAATAAGCATTCTCACTTTCCTATATGAACCAGATTTTCTAAGCAAATTAACTGGAATTCAGTTAAAGTGGACAAAACGGCAATGGTACGAATACCTTTCTCCAGCAGTCAGTGTGGAGGACGGAATACACCCTAATTATGTCCCAAGTCCCTTACAGAACAGGCACACAACCATGCACACACAGCTACTTGCAGATAAATTAGAGAGACCAGTTGAACTAATAGTCAAGTCTTTGTAATGTAGGCAGAAGCCAGAATATGTGAACTCTATGTAGAAAGGCCCAGGATTTTCTACATAGAGCTTCAAACCCAGGGACAGTCTTTTGGCAAAACGGTGCTGCCAACCTCTCGATTGTGCAGGAAATTGATTCATATGCTAAAATAAAGAAAATTAAACGTTTGAGTGGTGGATTTCAATAGATGACAACTAGAGAGGAGGTGGAGCTTTTCATGAAGTAATGTAATAAAAACAACTTGCTCCTGAATGTGGTCAAAACTAAGGAACTGGTGATCAACTTTAGGAAGAAACAGCCCAAGATCCCTCCATTCTACACCACAGTAGGGAGGGTGCAGCTCAGGCATGAGGAATTCCTGTAAATTCACTTTGTGAGGCCACGAAGGTCGGCTTTCTCCAACTTCTACACAGGCACCATTGAGTGTGCTGAAAAACCACATCTCTCTCTGGCATAAGAGCAGCAGTGCTGAGGCCCTGAGAAGAGCAGTGAGGTCAGCTGAGAGGACTATTGGGGTCATGCTGCCATCTTTTGAGGGCCTGGTCAAACAACGCTGCTTATCCAGGGCAAAAAGCATGAAGAGCACCTCGCACCCCATCCACTGTCTGTTCTCGCTGCTGCCCTCGGGTAAATGATACCGTAGCCTGAGGTGCAGGTCGAAAAGGTTATAGTGGAAGTTTCTTCCCAACTGCCATTAGACTGTTGAGCAGCACAGAAATAGCTGCTATTCTGTTGATTATTATATCATACAAGTCTGTCAACAACCCTTTTAGTGCGACCAGCATTTCTCTTGTGGAATATTGAATATGTTTGGTTTAATGCACGTTGTTAACCCGAGTTCATATTATCACACACCCAAGGACAACAGTGCTGATAGCCGTCTGTTAAGGATGGAAAAGTCCACAATGGTCACTGACAAGCTATAAATTCTAATTTACTGAAAATTTAAGCAATACAAAAAAGACATTGCTTTTAAATTGTGGATTAATGTTTAAAAAAAAATTAAGGCCTGGACAAACATGATGGTAGTTGTAACTTAATATTTTGTTGAGCAACCTTTTGAGGCAGTGACAAAGACAAAAAGCAAGCAATTAACTACACACGGAGGTGGGTAGTTAAAAATTGCACTCCATTAAGAGTTATACAACTTCAACAAATTTTTTTAGGTAAAAGTAAAATGTAGTCAAGTATTTGAAAAAAAAAAAAAAAAAAGGCTTCATGAGTACTGAGTAACTGATCATAACATCGGTTTTAATATTTTGAAATATCAGACCAATAAAATGTAGAGCTATGAACAGATGCATAGCTCTACATTATTGATTGTACTTCTTACTTTTGTCTTAAAAGTAAGAAGAAAAAAATGCAAATAACAATTACAAAATAACAAATTTGAGCAGAAGCAACATTTTTCCAAACTTTTAAAAAAAAAAAAACTTATGAAATTGGATGGATGAATATGTGGTGCACCTAAAAAGGCCATCACATTATTTTGGTTGTTCTATAATTTATAATATTTTCATGTATAATTTATTGTATTTATTATTTATTTGATTTTTAAATGGACAAATTATATTTTATATTTTTTGCTTGCATTTCGGCATGTTCATCTGTCCGCATCTACAGTGTTTTCCTGAGGTTGGATGGGAGCGGAAGTGGCGAAGCGGAACCTTTGTTCGGGGGGGGCGTTGCTTCCGTGGTTGGTTTTGGGGCGGATTTCCGGTTTGCCTCAAACGTAATTTGGATGCTAGAGGCAGCGCTTCGGTCGTCATTGCTGACTTCTATTTTATTATTCTTCAGGTCAGTACACGGTGAAGACACGTCATAAGTCCTCCGTAAGATGTTTACCTCTTATTTGACCAGTATATATCACTGTGCTGCGGTTTCTGTGCCCCGTTTTGCCAATAGACCTTTTTCACGCTTCCGCGTTTTAAAGATGTGGGGTTTGACAATTTCCGGTGGCTATAGCGTTAGCATTAAAAGGCTAGGAAAATGGCTCAGTCTCGGTGGAGTTGTTTTTGTTCAGTCCCTGGTTGTTCGTGTGGGGCAAGAAAACAGCCATATCTGTCCTTTCATGCGTTCCCGACGGACCCGGACCAACGGAGGCCGTGGATCCAAGCGATCCGAAGGGAGGAAGGCCCCGACTTCTGCATAAAGACAGGGAGCACTTTCGTATGTAGCCGCCACTTCACACCGGAGGATTTTGTTAGCGGATCCGCCACCAGCCGCCTTAGAAGTGGAGCTGTTCCTTCCCTTTTTGCCTGGAATAACTTCACCAGCAACGAGAGAGTCTG
>CAEGAE010030748.1:0-12898 GCA_903067095.1 Girardinus metallicus | reverse complement strand
GTGGTTCTCTGTAGTAATGAGTCCACAGCAGGTTCAGCGGGGTTTCTAGCTGTCCTGCGGACGTGTTAGAAGACATGGGGGGTTTACCTTAGCCTGCTCGGTCTGGGCCTTCCCTTTGGCGCCACCTACCGACCAACATCAGGAGAGAAAATAATGCCTCTGCTTTTGAAGCTCTGAAACATTAATTGAAACATGATGAAGTTAATAGATGACTGTTGGATTATATACCATCATGTGGACAGAGGCTGTTAGAAAGATTATAAATTAAGATGCTTTAGTGTCAGAATATTAGATGGATGATAATAGATGTAGCATTATGAATGTGTGATGATAGAATACGATCAGGAAAAAATAAAGGACTAATGGAGTATGAAATTTACAACATAAACAGTTTAATTTGTCAAATAAATAATATTTAAACTTGACCAGTGCTTTTTCCCTTGATCCCTGCAGCATGTTTAGACATTTCTAAGATTATTGCGATCGACTGAGATCTAACAAGACCAGTGCTTTCTCAAGGACTTTAGATAAGAAATGAAGATTAGACATAGGTCTGTAATTTCTTAAATCCTCTCGATTGAGAGGATATTTCTAAATATAGGTTTAATTACAGCTACTATAAAGGCACTAGATTTGTGTCGACAATGGAGGCAGGAATCAAAAGGAACATTTCTTTAAATGGCTGAGATAAGATCCAACATAGAAGATGAAGGTTTAGATTAAGCCAATGTTTTTTATATAACTGGAGGGGGGGGGGAAATCATAATCAATAATCAAACAAATTCTACAGCTACCTCACAAGGTTGAAATAATCTCATTTTTGACAGAGCCAAAAATTTATTTTTAATGAAAACTTTCATGAAGAATCTTATGAATCTCACCTCTGTTTGTCTAAATGGAAATTTAGTCTTTGTGATCTAATTAACATAAAACTTAATTTGTACTGATGTTATGAAAGCTTTTCTATAAGCACTTCTCTTTTGAAAACATTGGCCAGGGTACAACAGCAGGAGAAACAAATATCTCCTGTTATTTTCTGAGGGCTTTTTTTATTTTGAAAGTGTTTCGACTTTCATTTACTAGTTTCATTCATCGCATTTCCAAACATGTTTGGTCTGAAACCTTGAAAGGAAAAAGCTCTTGAGAAAGTGTGTGTGTGTGGCTCTGAAAAGAGCCTTTGTGGCTTGAGGCCTGCCGTGTGTGTGGACAGCGGCTTAAGCTCTCTCTCCACGGATGCGGCGGGCCAGCTGGATGTCTTTGGGCATGATGGTGACCCTCTTGGCGTGGATGGCGCACAGGTTGGTGTCCTCGAACAGACCCACCAGGTAGGCCTCGCTGGCCTCCTGCAGAGCCATGACGGCGGAGCTCTGGAAGCGCAGGTCGGTCTTGAAGTCCTGAGCGATCTCTCGGACCAGGCGCTGGAAGGGCAGCTTGCGGATCAGCAGCTCCGTCGACTTCTGGTAGCGACGGATCTCCCGCAGAGCCACGGTACCGGGCCTGTAGCGGTGAGGCTTCTTCACGCCGCCGGTAGCCGGGGCGCTCTTCCGGGCCGCCTTGGTGGCCAGCTGCTTCCTGGGAGCTTTGCCTCCGGTGGATTTACGGGCGGTCTGCTTGGTTCTGGCCATGTCTGCTGCTTTCTCTGCTGGAACACGGAGAAATATGTCAGAGGGAGCGGAGAACCGCCGCTGTTAAAGTGTGGGAGCAGCTGGGAGGAAGTGACGCTGCTGGACATGCTGGGCTCCTGATTGGTGAGCGGCTCCTCCTGGAGCTCGGCTCCGCCCACAGAGCTCCGACCCCCGGCTCAGTCCTCGCTGCTCATTGGAGGAAGCTCGCTCGAAAAGGTCCGCTCAAACTCACGAGTGTCCCGCTCTGCTGGAAGCTTTTCTGGTTGGTTGTTTCAGAAACTCCCGCTCTCTCCGCACTCACATAAGACGAGGTTTCATCCGCTGCTTGACATTTTTCTCGAGTTTCATCTCCAGAAAGAAGCTTCAGCATGAGCGGACGAGGCAAGACCGGAGGAAAGGCCAGAGCCAAGGCCAAGACTCGCTCCTCCCGCGCCGGACTGCAGTTCCCCGTGGGCCGTGTCCACAGGCTGCTGCGGAAAGGCAACTATGCGGAGCGTGTTGGTGCCGGAGCCCCCGTCTACCTGGCGGCCGTCCTGGAGTATCTGACCGCTGAGATCCTGGAGCTGGCTGGAAACGCCGCCCGCGACAACAAGAAGACCCGCATCATCCCCCGTCACCTGCAGCTGGCCGTCCGCAACGACGAGGAGCTCAACAAGCTGCTGGGTGGAGTCACCATCGCTCAGGGTGGAGTGCTGCCCAACATCCAGGCGGTGCTGCTGCCCAAGAAGACCGAGAAGGCCGCCAAGACCAAGTAGAGCTGCTGGCCGTCAACACTGCTGGAACACAGACCCACAAAGGCTCTTTTAAGAGCCACTCACCTGTTCAATAAAGGGCATTATTCCTTTTTTCATCTTAAAAAAAATTGCTTTCTAAACTATGATTATGATGAGAAACTACTATGTGGGGAAAGGGTCAACATGTGGGGATAAAATGGGATTTGATTTTTGTACTTTCCATGTCGTAGAAAAGAAAATGAGCACAAAAAACCAATTGGCATTAGACTCCATTAACCATGTTACTTCTAAATGTCTTTAGGTTAACTCATCCTACTGTTATAAATTTCTGTACTCTTCTTCCTTTCCTTTTATTTTACCATCATGTGGACAGAGGCTGTTAGAAATCTGGAAGATTCACAACATCTAAAATTTTCCGTTTTAGACGTGTTTATGTTTTCCTTCATGTTGCCAATTGAGTCACTAGATAATTGAACATTAAAATATCTCTCAACCTGAGACTTTCATCTCCTATAATGTCTGTTTCTGGTCCAACTTGTTCTTGAAAACCAGATGAAAATTTGAATCTGAGTCTCAACTTTTTATTATTATTATTATTATTATTATTATTATTATTATTAATAGTAGTAGCAGTAGTAGTATAACAGTGGGGTAATGACCACCCAACTACTTCCTCTTTGCCACAGAACAAAAGCACTTCCTTTAATAAATAACTTCATACAACCACACATTCATGTCCTTCAAGAGAAAGGCGTGGGGGGCTTTCTAACTTTATATAAATACCTGTTCTAACATTTCAAATGAAATAACCACATTTATTAATACAAAATAAACAACAATGACGTAAACAGCGGCATGTAAGTGTGAACTATTGACCAGAAAATTCAGAGTAATTATGCTCTAATTTGCATAAACGGCAAATTACAAATTGTATAAATGTAAGAAACTAATTATAATCTGAAGTTGTTGGGAGGGGGGTGTTTATCCAGAATTACACAATGGTGTGTGAGACGTAATCTATTTGCAAGGGAAACAGCATGTTTCTTATGCTAACTATAACACAAACATATTTGTGTATAAGTGAGAGCGATTCACCATAACTTTGCTCTTTCTACTGTGACAATAAAAGCAATTCTTTTCAATTTGTGAAGAGCAATAGCGAGCACGATCTTTGCTCTGAAATGAATGAGAACTGGGTTTATTGCTGGCATTAATTTCTATCACATTTAAAAAAAAACAAAAAAAAAACAAAAAACAAAAAAAACCAACATGTTAATACAATCTTAGATTACTTTAAATCTCACTTTGCGAATGGTAGGAACTCATCTCAGCCTATTAAAAGGTGAACTACCGGAGAGCCCAGTTAACAACGGATGCACAACCTTGTTATTTGTTAGAATTCAAATGGTGTGAAACAAAGTGGGCTATTTTAGCTGCTCTGTACAAACCACAGACCACAGAGGAAATGTGACTTTACTGGCCATCAGTGCTGAAGGTGGAATCATCTATGATCATCATTTATCACCTCATGAAGACGTGAAGACATCACAAAAAGAGATGGGAGGAAAAGCCATGCATCGTACTGCAGCGGCCGCAGTACTTCTTCTATTTCTCTCCGTGTCAGGTACTGTGTGTGTTTTACTCCTTTATCTGTCCATTCAATAAAGCAGAGCTGTAGGCGGACAAGTGGAGTACATCATGGTGTCATGTACAGCAGGCTGCTGACAGAAATGGCTTGGTTAGAGTCGGTTTGCTTATACAGAAGTACTCGTGTTTTTCTGGTTTGTTTCTTCTGTGAAGAAAATTCTCCTGAAGGTGCGTAGTTGTCTGCAAAATGTCTTGTAATTTTTTTTGTGTGTGTGTGTGTGTTGCACAACCTCAGAAATCCTTGGAAACATGGACGCCATGTGATTTTAATTATCGGCCTTTACTGTTAATTCAAATGTTGAAACATGAAAAGGTGTCTTGCGTCTATTCAGAATGCTCTGAAATATTAGAGACGTGAATATTATCAGATGTTAATTACTAACGTGAATGGTGATACTGAATAATGCTACGGAGATAAGAGGGCCGGGCGTAAAACTAAGTTCGTATTTATATGGCACATATGTGGTATATGTGGTAAAAATGAATAAATTGCAGATAAATCTGGAGTAAGGTGCTTCAAAAATTGTACAAATTACGTTCTTAGTAATTCTTATGCATTTGTTAGTCCAATGCCAAAATCAGTCAGCTCTGTGATTCTGCTGGATTTCGTTGTTCACTTCTACTTATTTATTGTGTGCAAACATGAGTTTGCACACAATAACCACGTTGCTCAAAATACACTATGTGCTGACCGCAACCCTTCCCCGAACCACAGCCCTACAGAGGTCATATTACTTCCTCAGAAAAAAAACTACATATATATCATACTTACATATAATACTGACTACACCCCGTTTAACTTACTCACATCCCCTTTTTTTTCTTTGTCAATAAAAACATTTGCAACATACGTATTTGCGTGGCTTACCACCTCGGGTTTTACATCACAAGTTAAATTCATGTAAAACTAATTGGGAAGCTGGTCAAAGTATACAAGTCAAATTCTGTTGGTGTTTTTTTTTTTTTTTTTTTTTTCAAAAATATTTTACCTTTTCGGTCAAATATGCCGTCACTCGGTTACTTTCAGGGCTCATTTGTTTGATGGGACAGTGCAAGATTTTAATGAACTCAGGGTTTCATAAAACAATATCTGCCCTGATCTGGATCTGGATGACCTCTTACTGTGTCTGCAGGTCATGTAAAGCGGCACAATGTGAGGGAGCGCCAAAGGTCTGAAACACTAAAACAGATCACTCTTGAGAAAGTGTTTCCATCCACTTGGTTCCAAGCACTAATATTCAAACACAGACACAAGTGACTCGTATCAGCAACAGCAAAAATAAAACCAAATCTACTAATCAATATGCTTCCTGGGTTACATATCTTTGTCCTGTTTGCTGATCTCATTATGATTCTTTTGTTGCTGATGCGTTGCAGGGGTCGGGGGTCAGAACGACTGGAGCGTGACCTACCTTCCCTCACAGATCTGCGCCATAAAAGGCTCAACGGTGGATTTGCAATGCAGCTACACACATCCAGACACAGAGGGGGGTACGGTCATAGAAGTTAGAAACCTAATATGGTTCACCAAAGGGGAAAATACTGCTCTTGTAGATCTGAAAGCTGACCGAGACTACGCAGGTCGCATAGAGTATAAAAACGGCTGCGCCGTGGCTATCAGGGATGTACGAGAGAGTGACTCTGCTGTCTATAAGTTCAGGTTCATAACAAATCACCAAAGTGGAAAATACACCGGCTTGCCAGGGGTCAATTTGTCAGTCTCAGGTAATATTTTCAGTTTTAATTTTTACTTTGTTGATTTTACTGTGTTAAACGATGACATGGCTTTAGTTTCTGTTGTGTTGTCTTGAATTCAGCCGTCGAGCTGCAAGTGATCAAATGGGAGCGCAAACCGAGCGGCACTCTGGCAGAGATGACGTGCAAAAGCAAATGTCTGCCTGACCGACATCCATACGTCTTGATCAACAACGGGCAGGACGTTTTGACGCAGAACTCCTCGTCTTTTTCCTTCAAGTTTTCTGACGCGGACCGCATTTCGTGCGCTGCAGCAGGACACAGGAAGTTCCCGTCTGCGTCAGTGTGTCAGTTGAGTTTTACACATTGCTTTGAAGATTCATGTTGGTGATGTAATGTGTTGTTCAGTTAGAAGAAAGCATGTCATAAAACGACCCTATTGATTCAATGCAACAGAAAATTAAAATTTTGTTGTTCAATAAAAACTAGTACCAGAAATGATATCTTTGGCATTACAAAGCTCTATGACAGTTTGTGTTTTCTATTCCAGACATGCCAAATCTTCCCTCGGTGTCATTGAGTTCCTCTGGCCACATTGTGGAGGGCGACCCAGTAAATCTAACTTGTTCCAGTGACGCTAATCCAGCAGCTAAATACACCTGGTACAAGAAGGACGCTTCTGGTCCTCTCAGCAAAGACTCGCAACTCGTCTTCACGTCTATTCAGTCCACTGACTCTGGAAACTATTACTGTAAAGCTGAGAACGTGCTGAGAATAAGGACATCCAAAGTCGTCTTTATTGACGTAAAATGTAAGTAAGTAAATTATTTTTGGGGGCTTGTGGAGGTTGTCTCAGCTTACTCTTAGAGTGTTGACTTAGGGTGCAGGTGTGAATATGTAACTGAACTCCAGTGAGAACCAAAAATGCTTAAAATCCCAGGCCCAGGTTCAAGTTGAAGTCAGCTCTGTTGCGATTCGTATGTGAAGGCAAGTAGACAGGAGAACACTCCGAAAGGAGGAAGCGAACTATAGCTCAAAGCATTCTGGGTCAATAGAGCCAAAATATATGTACAAGTCTAGCATTACTGGGGGAAATGGCTCGTATTTTTTCTTTTACCACAGTCAAGAAGGAAGCCGAGGAGGTGAACAGGTTGTTCGATCAGTTTGGATCGTTTGACGTAGTGCAGTATGAAAGCGAACCACAGCAGCTGAAAATATAACAAACCTTTCACTTTTGGTCCCCAATCGAACCAAGTTGACCTAAAAGGTTTTCACACCTTTCTTCGCTCATGTTTGAGCGACTATGCTGAACTACATGCATTTCTGTTTTGACACCAGCCGCCCAACTTCCTATGTCGTTTTTGTCACTTAAAGCGCTTCAGCTGCCACTTGCAAACGTTTTTGTTGTGTCTGGAGGCAGCAGTGGAAAAAGCTGTAAAGTAGAACTTCAGTTCACCAACAAACTGTTAAAGCAAGCAGTATCAAGGAGGATTTTGTAGAAAAATCTCCAAAGATTGCAAATACTGTAAGTGTGGCTGCCATCGGTGGCAGCTGTGCAGTTTGAGTTGACTTGGTGGTTTTGAGTTAGAATAAATAATGTAGGGTGTTTCCTGAGTGGAACCAGTGTTTGGTTTGGATCTATGTTTTCAGTTGCACGCCGCACTCAGTAGAGGGCAGTGTGCTTTCTTTTCCTGGTTGCTAGAGACATTTTTAGAAGCGTGCAGCGAAGTTAAAAGAAGATGCACGCTACTTCTCTTAAACCTTTCAGGCTAAAAGCGGCCAGTGAGGTAAATAATTTGTATTTTACGTGTTTATGTGGAAGTAGAATGTTTATTTGTGAAGAATATGTCGAGTTTCTGTTAGCCACGTGTGCTTAAAGGTGACGGAATGCGTCTATTTTTGTGTGTGTTTAAGTCAAACCACTGTATTGTGAATGTTTTGCTGTTTAATATTATTCGACTGTTCCCCATGAGAATGTCTTTCTGTATAAAAATGTATCTTATGTGCTTTCTTTTTGTACAGTTCTCGCGGCATTATGTGTCTAGTTAAGTGTCAGTTAACATCAAGAACGCCTTGCGTCCGTTTTTCAACCTGGAGGGAGCTATAGTTAGCTCCCTGGAGGGACTAAAGCTAAAACTAACGCTTTACTTTTAGCTAAAGCTAAAGCTTTAGCTAACTAAAGCTTCAGTTAGATTTAGTTAGCTAACTAAAGCTCCTGGGAGCTAATTATAGCTCCCTGGAGCTTTAGTTAGCTTAGCTCCTTTCTAAGCTATAGCTTCTATAGCTTAGACAAGACAAAAAAGACTTACAGTTTGGCTCCCAAAATGCTCCAAGTTAGCAACACGTCAGTTTGGTGGACCTTTTGTGACCAGGGTACAGCCCTTCTGTACAACTGCTCCGATAGTATGAACAAATGATTGTTTAGTTTTGCCCCAAAAACCATTATCAGAAATCTCAAGTGTCGAAAGTCTTCACGCTTTTCCTTCCAGACGCACCAAGGCTTCCTTCTGTGGCATTAAGACCCTCTGGTGAAGTGGTGAGGGGAACCTCAGTGGTCCTGATTTGTAGCAGTGATGCTAATCCGACAGCTAAGTACATCTGGTACAAGAAGAACAATCCTGAGCCTCGAGGCAACGACGCACAACTAGTCTTTGAGTCTATCCTGTCGTCTGACTCTGGAGAGTACTTCTGCACATCAGAGAATATGCTGAGCCAAGTGACATCTCAAGGCGTGCGTATTGATGTGAAATGTAAGTGACTGAAAAATAAAGTTCAAAGTGACCAACTTAAACTCAAAAAAAAAGCGACAGGGAATTAGCTTTCACAACTCTCCTCAGACCGTCCTTTACAAACATTTATAAACTTCAAACAGTCAAGTAGTTGTGCTAAAAGTATAAAGTTGTGGAACTTAAGCAAGAAATAAGCGTATTTTTCAGGAGTAGTTACGGTTTTTTGGGGGGGTTTTTTCACAATTGGACACTATTACCTCCCTGCCGAACACTCATACAGTAGCATAAATTAAAAAAAGACAAAGATTGACACAGATGCTACAACAATATTTTTCTTTCTCTTTCAGATCCACCGAGCTTCCCTGTCGTTTCACATAGTTTTTCAGGTGAAGTAGTCGAGGGAAACTCTGTGACTCTGACTTGTAGCGCTGATGCTAATCCAGCAGCTAATTACACGTGGTACAAGGGGCACGAAGCCAATCCTCTCAGCAAAGGCCCGAAACTTGTTTTCAAGTCTGTTCAGTCGTCTGATTCTGGAAAATATTTCTGCACAGCCGAGAACGTTCTCAAAAGGATGACTTCGGACAGTATCTTAATCGACGTGGAATGTAGGAAAAATTTTTCCTTTAAATAAGACACTTCATATATACTGTTTTATGCATGAAGCTTCTTGCTATCTCAAAAAAGATGGCAAGAAATTCTCATACGGACTGTTGCTAAAATGTCTAAGTATTATTCTCATCTTTATCCAGATGCTCCAAAGCTTCCCTTGGTCTCGTTGAGTCCGTCTGGTGAGGTCATTGAGGGCATTTCACTGACACTGAGCTGCATCAGTGATTCAAGCCCCGCAGCAAATTACACCTGGTTCAAAGAAAATGAGAAAACGCCACAAAGTTCAGGACAAAATCTCACCATCACAAATATCGGCCGACAGCACAGTGGCCTTTATTACTGCGAAGCTCACAACAGAAGAGGAAGTCACAAATCTGCCATACATCTTACTGTTATTGCAAGTAAGTCACAGCAAAGGCATTCATTTCTGTTGTCTATGCCGATGGTACGTCTGTTTCTGTTTACATTTTGCGTCTACATTCCTATTTTCCATTAAAATATCGCTTTGTCTGATTTTTTTTTAGGGTACAGAAACATGACATTCAAGATAATGAACATCATAAAGTTGGCTGTAGTCGTACTGCTGCTGCTGATTCTTCTGTTTGCTTTTTCTCTTTGGACGAGGTAACATCAGCAAACACGCATAGTTCCACTACTTTTTTCATATCTATATTCTGACCTCTAAGGATATACTTTCGTCTGTTTGTTGTTGAAATACTGGATTTGCTCGACTCAGGAAGAAGAAAGCATTTGACGTAAAAATCGAATCGAAGGAACACGTCCAGGACATAGAGGTAAGACATCCATTGGATTAAATAAAAAATAATTTATATGTAACTTAAATAGGTTAAACTTGCTGCACTGCTGGTAAAGACTCTCGGTCATTCAACGATGATCGTCATAAGTGCTCAGGTTAAGGCAACCGGACCTTTTCTTTTGCTTCTTCAGTCCCGAAGATGGTTGGAGGTAACAGGCTCATAAATATTCAGAGCAATAAAGAAAAAAAAAAAGCCATTCTGTCCTCCCTGTCTCGTTAGCTTGCGCATCTTTTGGCATCACTTCCTGACCTGCACCTTATAGGCCTGTTGCATCCAACCATGTTTAGAAATGAAGACGCCTTTTGCATGAGAGATGAAACGTGTGTAAGGAACGAGAGAAGACGTCCAAATGCCCCGCGAGATAAAAACTTAAAATAGCACGATAGGAGCTAATGTAATACCTCTGATGACAGCGTAAACAGCTAAATTTTAATAAACCATTTTAATTCTCACCGTTTGATCCCCTATAATAGCTGGACCTGTGTCCTGAATATGAGAACATCTCGACCTTGAGAGCCTTTATTGCATCGCAGGAGGAGAGTGAGAAGCAAACCAACCCAACGTGAAATCAAGTCATGTTACGACTTCGTGCGTAGGTGGACAATTCATCTCACAAAATGAGATCTTAACCAAAATGATGACATCTGATGGCAGAGATGAACATTTTCAAACAGTGGCTATATTTTTATATTTTATGTGTTGTGTTGGCTACTTTGTAAACGTAGATGGACAAAGTCAAGTTACTAATTTAATAGTGGTGTAATGTCCAATTACCTAACACTTAATTATATTTAGACATTTTAAATTACTGTTTAATACATTTAAACCTCTCGTAGCGGCTGAAGGGCAAACGGCCTGTGATCTAGAGGCAGGTGAAGTAACACGGTGTGGTGCTGTCAAGCAAATTGGACAATGTGGTTTCAATCCTTTCAAAAAGTAATTTCATTTTTGTGATGTTTTATCCTCTACGTAAAAGGTTTCTCCACAATACATTTCATGTAGTACATGGCCACCCAATGTGAGTGTTGCGTTAGACTTATAAAATAAAATCTGTAAATGTATGCACATTGTGACACTACCGAGGTGCGACCACATGTAGAAATGTACAGATGTTTATAGCAGGTAACAAAAATATCCGACCTGTCGAGACATCCTACATGAAACATCCTGACCGGAGTTGCATCACAACCAATAGCTGACGCAGTCTGTTTTCACATCAGCCAATAAGGTTGATTGTCCCGCCCCTGTGCTGATGGTTGCTTCCGCTAATAACCTTGAAGATTTTATAACATTCGATGAAGAATCTTGGAAATCGGTAAGTAAAACAATGCTAAAACAGTTCTGCAAAACAAAATTCAAAATAGCATTTCTGTTATTTTTAAATCTCAAAGTTTCCGTTGTGAGCGGCTGAAGCCCTGAAGTGTAGCATCGGGGCATCGGTGAGTGATCGCACACGCTCAGCAGTTGGCTCAGTAAATTCGCTGAAAATTGGCTAAAATGCCTAGTAACTGATCAAATTTAATAAAAATAAAATTCTATTGTTAGATTTTGTATTATTATTGTGTATATTGTACTTTTTCTATGTAATTGCACTTATTTTTCTATAAGCACATGTTCCAATATTTCAATGGTGCTAATTCAGTTCATGGTGCTAATTCGTGGTTCATTTGGCTGTAATGTGTTTTTCTATTAGCATTACTTAGGAACTTTCTGCTCTGAGTAGGTCAGAGCTAATGTGAGCTTTAATCCACATTCTGTTAAATATTTATAGTGTTATAGATGTACTTCATTGGTACTTTCAGATTGAAATATATATATTTCTTATTACTACATATTAGCCAGCTGCTTTAGTTTTACCGATGTGTTGGTGAATATTGAACTCTGCTAAGTTGAATATTGTTGTACAACATGGGGAAACTTGAGAAATGATAAAAGATCTCTTTGAATTGTAGCTTAAGCTTTATTGATATTAGCATCCTGTATGTTAAGATGCTTTACTCTGGCCTTGTTCCAGATCAGGTTATTTGTTGTGGTGCACTTTTTTGGCCTGTAGTGCCTAGAGACCTCAAGATGACCCTCTCCAGAACTTCAATGGCGAGCCCCAGCCCAGAGGACCGAGTGAACCGGTAGATGGTGACCCGACTGGTCATTAGCCGTGAGACATTGAATGAACATTTGATAGACACATCGAAAAGACTCTAAATACTGCGTTATTTCTTTTTTTTATATTTCAAAACCGTGCAAGTTTTGTTTATTTGTAAATGTGGATCCACAAAGTTCATCCATTTTCTTACACCCTTGTCCCTTAATGGGGTCGGGAGGGTTGCTGGTGCCCATCTCCAGCTAACGTTCCGGGCAAGAGGCGGGGTCACCCTGGACAGGTCGCCAGTCTGTCGCAGGGCAACACAGAGACATACAAGACAAGCAACCATGCACACACACACACACACCTACGGAGAATTTAGAGAAACCAATTAACCTGACAGTCACGTTTTTGGACCGTGGGAGGAAGCCGGAGAACCCGGAGAGAACCCACAATCACAGGGAGAACATGCAAACTCCATGCAGAAATACACCGGGCCGGGAATCGAACCCAGAACCTTCTTGCTGCAAGGCAAGTTCACTGTATTAAATTCTACTCTTTCCTTATAGACATTTTGTGCTCTCCTCTGTTGTTGCTCACAACTTGGCTCCAACGACTCCAGGACCTTCTGATCAGGCCCAATATCCCTTATAAATGCGTAGTGTGTGTATTAGTCATTGAAGTAACTTAACTTGCCCCCCATCTACTATTATCAAAGGTATTTGAAGTAACTTTGCTTGTGGGTTACAATATACTTGCCCATGTTTCTTTACTAGTTTGTCTAATTTGGGAGATTTGTTAAACAATTAACAAAATATATAAGAATTATTCTTTAACTATATAAGACATTTCTTGTTTTCTCTGCATCAGCGTTGAAGAACACAGCAGAATATTTCTAAAGTGTTCCCGTTTTTCTACAACCCATCTCCTGCCATCATGTGGCGCCATTAGCCGC
>CAEGAE010030738.1:0-59484 GCA_903067095.1 Girardinus metallicus | reverse complement strand
CTCCGGCTTCCTCCCACAGTCCAAAAACATGACTGTCAGGTTAATTGGCCTCTCCAAATTGTCCCTAGGTGTGAGTGTGTTAGTGCGTGGTTGTTCGTCCTGTGTGTCTCTGTGTTGCCCTGCGACAGACTGGCGACCTGTCCAGGGTGACCCCGCCTCTCACCCGGAACGTGGCTGGAGATCGGCACCCTTCCCGGCCCCACTAAGGGACAAGGGTGTAATGAAAATGGATGGATGGATGTTTTATTTGATGTGCTGTGATAATTAAAGTAACATTTTCGGTTGTGCTTCAGATTTATTTGTAGATACCTGAAAATTAAAGCTCCTTTTTTACTTTTCTACCCAAATTATTAAAACTAAAGCAAAAGCAAAAACTCGGCCTTCATTGCTGCAGCACCTCGGGGTAAAAATGGATATATAAATAAAGCTCAGACAACAATTATGGGCGAGGCACATAAACAGAGGAAGAGAGTGGTGCAGACGCCCCCTTGTGGTGGCTAAAGGCTACAGCAACAAAACTCAACAAACAAGCAGAAGAGAGAATTGGATTTTATAAGAAACAGAATTAAAACTTCAGCAGAAACTCAGACCTTAACTTTTAGTCTTTACAAACTACAGTTTGGCCAGACGAATGGATGGATGGATGGATGAAAAATCTGTCTTCTATCAGCACAAAACACATTAATGGAGGTTTTTGTTAAAGAAAGAACATCTAAAATAAAACTTTTCTTCTTTACCATGCCTCATAGACATTTGTCTGAATGGAGAAACATTAAACCAAACATTAAGCCAAGCTGAGCCCGAATAAGGAGAATTTAAATGACTCAGGGTAAAAACGCCGCTCTCTGCTGCTCGTTCAAACTCAAAGTGCTTCTTCAGGCAACACATTTCAAGGACGAGCCTCTCCTATGCACTAATGTATCAAACAAAAGCAAATGGGGAAAAAACCCTCAGGAATAAAAAAACAGAGGAAAAACACACAAAAATGGCGGATTCTAGTCACATTCCATCAGACAATAAGTTCCAATTCGCTCGCCGTGGGTCAAAGGTTAAACACAGAAAGAGGAACAAACACGTTTTTATCTCCAAATCCCACAATGCCTGGAAAAAAAAAAGACAGATTTCTAAATGTTTCACCAGGAGATAAACATCAACAGCAGCAGCGACAGCATTTAATGCTGCAGCGCCTCAGCAATGACCTTTGACCCAGTTTCATTGTGTTTACTCGATTCCCTCAGAGACTGAAGAGCCTTCAGGAGGAAGTGATGCAGAACTGATCTGGATTTAACATATTTACAAAATTATCCTCAATTTTTGGTTAATTCGCAAGAAATCCGAGCCAAAATTGCACTTTTATTGAATCATGTTTGTAAGAAAACCTTACAAAAAGAAATATAATTCAAATTAAACAACAATGGTAGAATAACTTGTTTCACAACCTACAATTTCACAGTTTAATTTGAAAAAGAAATGCAGAAAATTATAATTATTTTTTTTCTGAGCTGTTGAGCTCGTTTAAAACAAAAATATTGATAAATGAGTTTTTGCACCAGATTTAGCTTGAGCTAGCTTCCATTTGTAGTCCCGGAGCAGTACGGTCATAAAACTACAACGTAAACAATGCTAAATGTTAAATAACTAGCATGTGTGCTAAATAAATATCAATACCTGTGAGAAGTTATTATTTTAGTAATCAATTATTCTGACAATCTGATAAAAATGGGCATTTTCTGATATTTACTCATCATTAGGGCTGCAACTAATGGTTATTTTAGTAATCGAGTATTTGATAATTCTGGCGATTAATCGGTTACTCTGATGATTAATCAAACGAAAAACTGGCACATTCTTCAGATTTTTCATTTAACCACATAAGCCTTTTTAAAATAAAATATTAGAAATACAACAAAACATGAAAATAAATAGCATAGCACAGTTCCTTTCTAAAAATAAGAACATAAACATGTTATTGCCTAAAATGCAACAACGTGGCTTTCCTTAGTGGGTGGTTGATTATTTGTAGCAAAGGAGGAATCTGCAGCTAATAAAAAATATTTATGTATGGCTGATCTGTTTATTACATTTTGGATTAACCGATTAACAATTTGATAGCAAAAGATACTTAATGGGAAATAACTTTTTACAGATTTTGCAACAGGTGATGCTAAAACTGACACTTGATGAGTTTTTATGCTTTTTTTATCTTCAATGCAAAATGTATTTATTTTTTGTCCATTTTTGGCTTAAGTACTGCTCTGACTGCTGTGTTCTTAAGCCTGTTGCAATGACTAATCGATTAACAACTTAAAATGAGGTAAATTTAAATTCTGATAATTGCTATTTCTCCAAGGGAAATGTTATTTGCAAACTTCATGATCTATTTCATTTATGATTTCATGCGGATTTTACTTCCATTTTTTTTGTTTATTCAAAATATCTTCCAGTTTCAGTGTTAAGTGTTCTTTACAAAATGAAAATTTATTGATTTTCGAGAGGGTGTACTTGTATCATTATGCCATCATCAACATATTACCTGAAAATTATCTAAAAATAAGAATATTTTTGTTTATCGCAATATGTTTTGGGACAATTTATCATCCAGTAAAATTAGTTAAAGGACGTCTTCTTTCAGCAAACGTCCTTTTTTGATTCTGAATATTCCAGATTACGATTAATCGATTGCTAAATTAGTTGAAGATTCTTTCAAATAATCGATTAATCATGATTAATCGTTTGAAACCAGCTATGTTTAGCAATTTTTCAGTGGTTTGGTTGTTTTTGTTCTTGGTGTTAAAAGGGTAGGAAAAAAAATATATAACAGAAACATTAACATCTGATATCGGCCCAAATTTTTATATCATTGCATCCCTAATTTTCCACAAGCTGTTTTCTTTTTCTAAACTTGATCAGTTGTGGAAAAATAAACTAAACTCTGTATTTTTCCAAACCGTGACTAGTTTTAAGAACAATCAACTCGTAGAGACTCGTATACATTCATTGTGACTGCGTAGTTTGACTTCCTCCACATCGAATGTTTACAGTTTGAATTAGACTTTTAGGATTTATTTTCATTTATTTATTACTGAGATCACACAAAAGGTCAACAACGATTAGCTTTGAAAATGAATAATTATCACTATTTATAGGAGTTTGTTGTGATTTACGTACGGAGAATATAGGAAAACTGAAAGATTTTTCATTTTTTATAAATAAAAAGAAGCAAACTAAGAATTCTGCTTTAGATTTTCCAACTTATTTTCTCATTATTGTTATTGAAAATCTTTTTTACATATCCCAGCATGCATTGGGCCAGCAAACACCCCCAAAATATCCCAGATCCAACTCCCACGCAGACACACGAACACACCACGGCGATGGTTCTGTTCTCCAGCTCGCATTACTTAGACTTATTAGCACGTCGTTATCAACGTTCACAGGCTCCAGGATAGTTCGCGTTCCTGCAGAGCAACTAGCAGATTAAGTGACAAAATGTTTCCTTGAAGATAAAACCTCCACAACAATCATCCTTTTAATACTTTCACAACATTTGTTTAATTTGTGCCAACAGAAGAACAGAGTAAAGATGTATCTGAAGGCTGGAGCTGCTGCGGGGAAGCAGGAAGCAGACGTCTCAAACAAAGCAAAGCCGTAAAGAGGTTATGAGCTGCACCGGCTGAAGGACATTTCCTTCTATAAACCACCAGAAATAATCAACTAAACTGCTCCTAAAGTTCTGTCTGAGTGAAAACATCTGCAGGTTAACATGAAAAGACACAGAAATACAACATGACAAGTCTAGAAATACATTTTCTGTAACATTTAATCTCCTGATTGACTAAAAATTTCCCCCAACATGTGAGCATCAAATTTTATCTGGAAATGCTTTTCAGAAATTCATTAAATTAATTTAGTTTGGCTAAAAGTATTGGTGAAATTAAGGGTTTCCTGTTGAAACAGCACACAGAAAAAGTACTGCATGTTTTATTTTCAGAAGATTAGAAACTCGGCAGAGGAAACGAGTTTCTAATAGCCCAGCAGAACCAGCTAATATTTTAAATATAAATATAAGATGCTTTTAACAGTTTCTTTTCTGTTTCCGGCAATATTTTACATTGAATTTCAGCAAATAATTAAACTAAAAGTACCAGTGATATGCTTTTAGATCTGTTTTTTTTTTTTTTTTACTAGGTTGGACTCTATATATTTATAAAGTTATTTTACATAATTTGCCATCCCACATAAAAACGATTCATTCTCTTTTAGCAAAATTTAGCATTTAACTTTATTTTAAATCATTAAGATATATATAAAGAACCGTTATTTTATCTCTAAGTATACATTTATCCTCTTTGTAAGACTGCTTTCCAACAAAAAGCTGTCTTCATTCAGAGACCTTTTCAGATTCACTGTAACACAGCCTGCTACAGGAGATCCTCCCTGCCAACATCCACAACTATTTTTACTTACTTGATAGTTATATTTATGCATTAATACAATTTCCTTCGCCTCTTTTCCTTTATTTTCCAATAAAGCAGAAATAAACTTGCTTTGCCACATATTATGAACACAAACATGAGACGGGACACAAATCCTGCTGAGAAAATTCACCCGGAGTAACAAAAATCAGGCTGTTTTCACGCTGATGGCTTTAATGGCGCATCCGTGGAAATATGCAAATGAGCCCAGGTGTGTATTTAAATATGAACCCGCTGACTTGACGCTCTGCTGGTTTCTTACCTGTTTTTCCAGCATGATCATTCTCTCAGTATCATGACCTTCATGGAGCGGCTTCCCCGTCAGACACACTCCATCTCTGCCAGCATCTTCACCGATAAACCAGAGGAAAAATAAAAAAGGATTTTAAAAAACGAGTGGGACGGGGAAATGAAGGTTATTGATGCTCACGGCTAACTAGCGGCGCCGCTGGGCGGATAGAAAACCGCTAGGATGGTTTCTCCTTGGCAGGAATGACTCCAACATCTCTTCACGTCAATAAAAAAGCATTAAGGGTTTTGTTGTTTTTTTTATCACGGAGGAAAACAGCACAGCGGTCAGAGGAGGAAGAGGAGATAACGGCCACCGAGCTAAGGGGGTGGCTAGCCGAGCTAGCGTTAGCCAGCTAATCCCGTAGAAAAATCAGAATTTAATTTGTCTCCTCGGAACCAGATCCATTGTCGCTCCGCTGCCTTCCAGTCACGCCAGAAAAAATACGCGGAGGCGGCGTCCTCTGGCGTCGGCTCTCCCAAACAAACCCCCGCCGCGTGCCGACATCCTAATAAGGGGAGCGGTGTTGTCCAAGAAAAGGGAAAGGAGATGCTGGGACCCGAGCAGTAACACTTTAATGGAGGATGCTGCTGCTTCTGCCGCTGCTGCTGCTGCGGTCCGAGGACTAACTGCGGTCTACGACGCTCTTGAACGCATCACGACGTGAGCGTTCCGAAGGAGAAACTTGGCGAACTTCGACATCATTTCGTTCACAGTCAGAGTTTGGTAGTAACTAGTTACGTTTACTCAGTTACAGTTACTCGGGTGACTTTTTTGGAAAAAAAAAACGTACTTTTAGGAGTATTTTTGCTACGCCGTACTTTTTTTTTTTTACTTGAGCAATTTTATAATGAAGTAAAATGTCTGGATTCTCTACTTTACTGAATGAAGAACAAACATGTTTTAACCACAAATTCACACAGACACACACCTGCAGTTTTTGTTAAAGTTTCATAAGTTTTTTATTAAAAGAAACTGATTTTTTTTTTTTTTTTTTTTTTTATTTCTTTTGCCTGATTTTATTTTTTGTTACTCATGTGACTTATTGTCATCTTGGTAATTAAAATACCAAAATTTCCACTTAACTTTATTTGTGGATTATGTAATTTTTAAATATTAAATAATTGATAATTTGCGTAGTTACTCAATACTTGAGTAGACTTTTTACAGAGTACCTTTTCACTGTTACTTGAGTAATTTCTCGGACGGCTACGTTTTACTTTTACTTGGACAAAAATATGTTGAAATAGTGCTTATTGAGTAAAAAAGTTTAAAAAAAATTATAAAATTATAAACGATTTGGTACAACAACAAAAAAAAGCATACTCAAATATCCAGTTACTGATCACAATATCTTGTTTAATATTTTAAAATGAGACAAAAATATAAGGACATATATAAATTATATAAAATTACTATAAATAAATACAAAATCATAATGCCATAATATTTCAAGAATAAAGTCATAGCATTACAAGAATACCTTTGTAATACTACAAGACTAAAGTCATAATATTACTTTATTCTCATAGTATTTTGGCTTTAGTCTTGAAAGACTGACTTTACTCTCTTAATATTACAACTTTATTCCCGTATTATTTTGACACTTTTCTTGTGCGACTTTATTCATGTCATACTATGACTTTATTCTTGTATTATTTTGACTTTATTTTATTTCTTTTTTTTTTTTTTTCTTAGCAAACGATCTAGTCGTCAAGGGTCACTGTCCTGCAGTTTTTAGATGTGCCACAGGTACAAAATACTGGAATGAAATGGCTTAATTACCTCCTTCTTGTGTAGATAAATTCTCCAGAGCCTTGCTAATGACCTAATTATTCTGTTCAGGTGTGTGCAGCAGAGGCACATCTAAAAGTTGGAGGACAGCGGCCCTTGAGGACTGGAGTTTGACACCTGTGCACTAAAGGCAGCCCAGGTGCTACCGGGGTTACCTGAACCACAGTTTGAGAACCACAGGCGTCAACGTCCCCGCCTTCAGTTCATCCTGACAGACAAAACCCAGGGCAGCACACCCCTTTGTCTCCTCCGTCCCGGTGCATTGTGGGGCTTTACGTAAAGTCAACATGGCAGCCGCCTGCTCCAGAACCCTCTGTAAGGTCGGACGGTGTTTTCTAGAAACTCCAGCCGCGGCTCGGACCGGTACCGTGTCATTCTTGCTGGGGAATGCCGGCGCTCACGGCTTCAGAAGGGGGTTGAGCACCGGCGGGCCGGGGTTCCGGTCCAGACTGGTGTCCTCGGTTCGGGCAGGAGGAGGCAGGGTTCTGGGCTGCGCCTTTCTGCTCGGAGGAGGTCTGGGTCTGTACCAAACCCTGAAGCTGTCCGTGCAGCAGCAGCACCTGGCTGAGGAGGACAAGAAGGTGAGTCCGGACCCGGGTTCTGGGGTCGGTTCCGGACCACACGATGGGGTGGCCAGGGGTCGAACTGAGCTGCTGCTCTCAGTGTTTGTCTTCATGAACAGTACAACTACAGCTGCTCTGGTCCAGTCAGTGGTTCTGTTTGATTTATTTCCAAGCAAAATTCAAATAAAGTAGAAAATACTTTAATTATCCCAAAGGAAAATTAAATATCTCCAAAGAATAATTGTGGGTGGTGATGCTACGTTCAGGAAGGCTCTCCTGTAGCAGACAGTCATACAACGAATCTGAAGAGGCCTCTGACTGAAGACTGTAGTTGTATATGACAGACTCATGACTAGATCTGATTCTAATCTAATTGATTAATCTATCAGTTATTCTAACAATTGATAGGATGGAAAAATGGCACGGATTTTTCTTTGATCTTTTTTAATATCAGACAAAGATGCAGCTAACAATTACTTTAATAATAGATTATTCTGACGATTAATGGGATAAAAAAAAATTGGCACATTATGCAGATTTTTAATTTAACCACTTAAGCTCATATTAGACAGTCAAATTATATAAAAATGCAGAAAAACAAATGATTCACCTCCTTTTTAAATAAAAAATATATATTTATTGCCTAAAATGCAGTAACACACACAGTTCCCACAAGTCTGAACTGGAACTGATCCGTGCCACTGAGCCGCCATCTTGGTAGGCAAATGCAGTGCAAAGCACAGAAGAACCAAGGCTTCAAGACCAACAAAAAAAAGAAGAGTACTCAAAAACTACGATTGATTAATAGTCGTAATGTACTTCTATTGTCTATAAATTAGATAGAAACCAGATGAGAGCTATTTTTAAGCTTGTGGCATGTTTATTGTTGTCATAGCAACTCTAGCCGCCTTATTATCTACTGATGTTGATCACATGTTTATTGCAATATATTGTTGTTGATTTATTGTCCAGCACGACAGAAGAACTGGAGGGTGTTTTTTCCAGAGTTTTGTGAGTGTTTTTAGGTTTTTGTGACGGGACCAGAAGCCTTGGATGCTTTACCTCTCGTTGCTTCGCTGCAGGTCTCAGGAGACGGACTGAAGATGACTCTGTACCAGTACAAGACCTGTCCGTTCTGCAGCAAAGTGCGAGCCTTTCTGGACTTCTACGGGCTGCCGTACGACATCGTGGAGGTGAACCCGGTGATGAGGCAGGAGATCAAGTGGTCTGCGTACAGAAAGGTGCCCATCCTGATGGTGGACGGCGAGCTGGTGAGAGAAACTATGAATATCCCTTCGGTCTGGTGTCAAAGCTCCACAAGGTCATTAAAATATTCAGCTGTGATCATATTCCTGAGGATTTTCATGCTGATCAATTAAAACTAAGTATGATTTTCTGGCTCTACCTTCACCTTTTATCATCTCAGCTGCAAAAGCCTATCCATATGCTTTAAGGTCTTTTGGTGTCCATCCATCTGCCTGAACAAAATATTGAAATATTCGGAAGATGAATGCCTGGCACTCTAAATTAATTGCAAAAATGAATTAATTGATTAATCAAGTTGATAAATTAAAATGAGCTCTGATGGTTAATATTCTGTTCTGGTTTCAGTTATATGTGGTTTTTATTTCCTTTGTGATTGTTGGGGTTCATTTTAGATATTTAAAATATTTTCCCGTGAGTTTTTTAAATTGTAATGTGAAGTAATCAAACACCGATGTTAAGATTAAGCGAATATACACAAACAAAACAAAAAGAGTTCAGTGTAGTCCTTAAGGTATTTGTAGTGCAAAGTGTTTTTGTTGATGCGATAGGGGAAAAAAAAAAAAATAAATAAAATAAAACATTTTTGAAAATACTTTTAAAACAACAATATCGTTTATTGCAAACATTTCTTGGAAAATGTATAATCCAGCCAAATTTGTTAGTGTGTCGGGCCTGCAGTTGCTTTTCAATATTCCTTGCAACCAATCATTTTCACACATGATTGAATATTTTGTGCTGCGCTACTAAAAGTATTGAACGTTACAACCATGTTGTCTTGTTTCTGCAGCAACTGAATGACTCATCTGTCATCATCAGCTCCCTCAGGACTTTAATGATCAACAAGTACGTTTGAAATTAATTTAAAATTACAGTTTAAATAATGAACATGCACATATTTTATTGTAAACTTGTTTAAGAAGTACAGCAGATTGCATTTGTTTATTATTGTATTTCTAAAACCTTTTTTTTTTTTTATGAATACAATAGTTTTTCTTGTGGTCTAATTCCTGACTGGAAAATACTGAGATATCACTTTTTTGACCATTAAGGGATTAAATTTGTTTTGCGTTTTTTTTTTTCCATTGACTTTATCCAGAAATCGAATGGTATATATCAGACTGTAATAACTTATTATTGATGCATCTAGGTTAATGTTCCTCTGCAGTGTGGAAAATTATCAGATTGAAGGGAAGCTTTTACTTTCTGATGTACTTCAGCTAAAAACTGTTTTTTAAAAACCTAGTGGGCAACTTTTTCTGTCAAAGATGAGTAGATTATTACATTTATTTAGATGATATAGTGACTCTGGAGGCACGGGTTTTATTTCTTTTTAAAAGTTCACCAAAAAGTTTCTCTCAATATTAAGCTGTTACATTTGGAAATCATGAAAAATGCCAATGAGATTAAAATAAAGAATAAAACCAAGTCCTGAGATGTCTGACCTTGATCTGATCCAGGGAGAAGAGCTTGTCGGACGTAATTCGCTGCTACCCAGAGATGAAGTCTGTGAACGACCGGGGGAAGGAGGTGACGGAGTACAACAACAAGTACTGGCTGATGCTGAGCGAGGCCCAAACCGCTGCCGTTTATCCTGCAAAGGGGATGCAGAAGTGAGTCCAAACATGAAGCCACGAGGAGCGCCGCTCTTCCTGACAGCTCTTTTTGATTAGATGATGCTGCTGAGGGAGAAATTTACGAGGGTGCATTAGTCATAAAAGACAGAATACAGCTCTGCCAAAATAACCCCTGACATTCTCTAGAAAAAAGGGAAATTTATGAGTTAGAAAAAACAAAAATTGTCTAGAAAAAACTGAAATATTTAGATTAATCGGAGAAACAACTTGGAAAAGTTTTATTGAATTTTCTAGCAAACTTTTGACTTCTCAAACTCTTGACATTTTAACTATTTTTCCTAGAAAATTTATGAGACTAATCTCAAAATTTCAGAATTTTATTCCAGCAAATCTAGCTTTTTTTTCGTCTATCTTGGGAAAGTGTACATTTATTGCTAGTTGGCCACTGGGCTACTTCTGTTGCTAATCAATATGATTAAGTGCATTTTGTGCAAACAAAAAAAAATGCCACTACTACACTATTTTCTTGTTCTGTTGCAATACAGGTCTTAAATTTCCTTTGCAAAAGACACCATATGAGTCCTTTCTTCGTGTTTAGATAGATTTTGACTCATAATTTTGGTTTATGGCGATTAGAGACTCATTGTGTTTTTCAGAGAGGAGATGAAGTGGCGACAGTGGGCCGATGATTGGCTTGTACATCTCATATCGCCAAACGTTTACCGAACTACCGGCGAAGCCTTGGCGTCTTTCGACTACATCGTTCGTGAGGGCAAGTTCGGTACCGTGGAAGGTTTCTTTGCCAAATACGTAGGTGCTGCTGCCATGTTCGTCATCTCAAAGAGACTAAAGAATCGGTACTTTTCTACTAATTTTCTGAATTTAAATTATTCCTTAAGTTTTTGGGGTTTTTTTTAGATCGTGATGATTGTTTTCCTTCATTTATCTGACAGACACAACCTGCAGGACGACGTCAGGCAGGATCTCTACAAGGCCGTTAATGACTGGGTGGCGGCCATCGGCAAGAACAGGAAGTTCATGGGTGGCGATCAACCGAACCTGGCGGACCTGGTGAGGAAACGCCGGTTTGTTTTTGGAGAACAGACCCGAGGCTTGGAACGCCTTAAAATATGGCGAAAATCCATTCAAAACGGCGCTTAGACGGTCGTAGACTATCTTCTGAACGCCTAAAATTTCGGCGTTTATTCTGGTCATTCAACGCTGTACGTACGTGTGATTACGTTCAGTACCGTGACAATGTTCAAGGACCAGACTAAACGCCGAAATTTTCGGAGTTCAGAAGGTAGCCTCACAAAGACTTAAAAAGCGGCGTTTTGAATGGACTTTCGCCGTATCTTACGACGTTTTTTTGCGTTACTGCTTAGCCAGACGCGCGGTAAAAATGGCGATACATGACTTGCCATACGGAACCGGCGTTTGTAAGCGAGGTAATCTGATAAAACCGTTGTCCCCCTACCTGTAGGCGGTGTTCGGAGTCCTCAGAGTGATGGAAGGACTTCAGGCGTTTGACGACATGATGGAGAACACCAAAGTCAAACACTGGTACAGACTCATGGAGAGAGCCACGCTCAACCATGAGGGTCGACCTTAAACTCCGAGCCTCCAAATGGACAAGAACCCGCACCAGGAGCGAAATGGCCTTTGTTGTTGTGTAGGAATCTCAAACGCCTCGAGATGGTCTGCCTCGCTGTCATCGATGGTGAAACGGACGAGTTTAACAATACTTTGAGATTTAGATTTCAGCCTTTAGTGACAAAAAACCTCAAATCTGCTGTTTGCGTCAGGCTTTTACGAGGTTACTAGTGACATCTACTGGTGGAAAGGGAGAACTCCATCTGCCCACACCTGGAGATTTAAGGCTCACATAATGTCGACTTAAAGATTTTCAGTCCAGCTAAAGGACAAAAGATGAATATTTATTACTTTTTGATTTACTGTCACACAAATTGAACAAATTACATGTTTTATTTGTTCAAAATGAAGTAATTTTTACATTTCTAAACAATGTGAAAATTGTTTAGAATCTAAAATAATGTAAATTATTTTAGACTCTAAACAATTTTTCAGATTGGAATCTAAAATGATGTAAATTCTTTTTTTTTTTTTTTTTTTTTCAGTTTTTGATGTAAATCGCTAAAATAGATTGGTTGTTCTTTTCCTCACGTTTGCACAAGCTTTCAATTTTATTTTAAGTTTGAATTAATTTTGAGGCTTTACAGCTTTTTCTCTTTTTTTTTTGCTGCTTTTTCAGGAAGGACAAAAAAACTGTTGTTTTTTTTAGTTTCTGTGCAGGCACCATAAAATAAGGTTCTTTGTATTAATGTTCGTTATAAAAACACCCATCAGACTGGAATGTATCAAACTGTTGGCTGCTGATTACTTGTAACAATTGTGTGGGGAAGAAAATGCAAAATAAGAAAGCAAACTTGAGCATTGAGATTTTATTTCACCTGTTATTTTGATGTTTCCATCAAAATTTACAGATGCTTCATTTTAATAGCAGGAAATGCAGAAAGGAGGATCTTTGACTTTTTTTCTTTCAAGATCAAGGATGTCTAAGGTGTTGCCCTCTCATACGTTTTAGCTCCCAACAAAAAAATAATTACTGACATTTACAGCTGGAAAAAAAAAACGTATTTCAACAGAAAAACTGCGGCTCAGGTTCTGATTCCTGTAGATTACATTCGTTCAGGCGCTGATTTGTAATCAGACATTCAGGACAAATTATACATAAACACAATTGGCTTCAGTTTTTTTCACTTGCAGAAAAACCAAAGGCCCGATTTCTGTTTCATCTTCCAGGATAAAAGTATTTCTGTGGTAAAACAGCATCTCTCAGTTCCACACAGTGGATTCATAACATAATAAATACGTTCAAATTTCACAAAAACACTTTGATTTGAACAGTGATTAATGAGGCTGAAATGACAGAATAACATCAGGTCAATAATAAAAATACTAATTAGAGATTTAAATCTTGATGTGATGCTGCACATAAATAAAAAAAAAAAAAAAAATCTAAAATAAACCAGTGCACTTAAGACTGGACCAGAGCTGTTTGCGGGACGGCTGTGTTAGTTTAAATGTCCAAATTCATCGTGTCCTGGAAGTGCGTCTGTTTGGGGAAAATAAAAATAACGATGATGCAGACGTTTTCCGGTCTCCAGGGACACGATTCAACACGGCACGGAGAAATCCTCGTTTTTTTAGGTTCATCTATGAGGAAAATCTAAAAGTCCACGAGAGCGTCGTTCATCAGGACCTCCAGAAGGTGGCGCTCAGCTGGCCTTTGGGTGGGCTGATCTGTCGGCTCTGCAGTGACGTCTGAGTGGGAGAGAAAATTATCCCATAAAATCCACCTACTGAAGACATTTTCTAAGCTTTTTGTTGCCAACCTGTTCCAAACTTTAAGCTCATTCATCTATTTTCTGAGCTAGAGCATCCACTGCTTAAAATATCTAAATATTGATTTTAGTATTTAAAAAAAAAAAAAAAAAATGCTGGGAAAAATATTTGTACTTCCAGAGGACTGTCACGATAGATTTAGCTGGATAATAAATTACTCCAGAAGTTGTGATAAATAATAATGTTGTTCTGAGCAATTTAAAGTAATATGAGAGAAACAGAAAAAATGATGCAAACGGAAAGCATCGAGCTTTTTTAACTTATCCTCCGAACCTTATTCAGAATCAAAATGGCTGAATTTTCTGTTCTTCCTCCCTTTTGTCTTTGCTCCATTACTCCTGCCTTAAACATCTCCTTCCTCGTTTCCTTCCTCTCTTCCTCGTACACTCACCCCTCCTCGTCTCCCTTTTCTTCTCTAACTGAGACCAGCTGAGCTTTTCACATTTTGATATTAGAAATGTTTGGGGGGGTTTTGTGCTGCAGGTTTATTCTTTGCTACAAATGATCACTAAAGGGATTGGATTTATTTATGAGGTTTGTTTTCTTGTTTAAATAAGTAATTGAAATATTTGCATATTTTAATATCGCAAAAAACAGCAGAATTTTAGTGAACAATTTTTTTTATCCAATTAATCAGTTGTAAAAAATAATCATTAGATTAATCTATTACTGAAATAATCATTATTTCCGGCCCTAATCTGGGTATTAGGATGGATGACTTTCCAGATATCAAATAAACCTTCCTGTGATTTTTGTTTTGAACAGTGTTCCCAAAACCCGTGACTCTAATTATCACAATATTCGTTAAAGGCACAGAGTTGAGAGGGAAACGAACCTCGAGGAACTGCTTCAGCCTGATGACGGAGCCCATTTCTCCACTGCTGGTCACCGCTTCGATCCTGGAGACGCAGCAGAGATTTAGTCGCATTCGGATGGATGGATGTTTGACAAATAAGATGGTTGGGTAGGACGGATGGAGGTTTTATTTCTGAAACGCAGCATCAGTTCGTACCTGGGGAAATACTCGTCTTTCAGCAGCAGGATGAGCTTCCAGAACTGACCCTGGTACTGCTTCATCAAGGCGTTGCCACAAACCTGGAAGAAGAAGAAGAATCAAAACAGAAGAGGCTTTTAACAGTTAGATAAAATTCAGAACCCAAATATTTAGGAACTTAAATGATCCGAATATTTTATTATAAAAGTTCATGGACAATTTATAGCAGATATTTGAACAGGAAGTCTGGCTTTACGGACAGACGACAGAAACGGATGGATTAACTGATTTTCTTCACGGTTTTTCTAAAGGTTAGAATAAAAATAAAAACGGTTTGGGTGCCCAGATGACATCCAGAACATCAGGAACCAGATTCAGAAGCAGATTAAGTACCTGTTTCAGAATCAGAACCTCAGTTCCCGTTTGGACTCACCTCCAGGAAGTCGAAGAGCAGCGTCGCTGTGATGTCAGCCAGAGGCTCCATGTTGAGCATCTGGGCCAGCCAGCGCCAGCCGTGGTTCAGCCCATGAGGAACCGACTGAAGGACGACAGATAAACGATCAGAACCGGTCGGCATGAGCCCAGACGGGACGCAAACAGGAAGTGGCAGCGTGTTTACCCCTTGCTTGGAGCCGTAGGGCCACCTCAGCTGGATCACAGCGGCGTAGAGTCGGATCATCCCAGACATCCGCTTCAGAAAACTGTCCTGACCTTCGACCCCACAGTCATCCACACGGTAACCCAGAATCCTGTCGGAGTGGGAATCACCGTCATTACATCTGATCCAAAATTTACCCGAGTCAAAAGCGAGTCTGAGCTAGAGCTGAAACGATTAATCGAATTAATCGATTATTCTTATCAGTTTGAAATTATTTTTCTAATATTATTTCTTCTCTACCAAAAAGTGGCTCATAACTTAAATCAAATATGATTGAAGAAACAAAGTGAAGGAAGATATGCTTCATTAAAACTAAGGCTGAAACGATTAATCAAATTAATCGTGATTAATCAATTATTCAGGTAATTGTTTATAAATTATATTTGTAAAATTAGTTCTTCTCGATCAAAAACCAGCACTGTTTACATCCATATCAGAAATATAATTGAAAAAAGAAGAAAATGTCTCATTAAAACTAGGGCTGAAACAATTAATGGAATTAATCATGATTAATCGCTTATCGAAATAATCATCAACTAACTTAGTAATCGATTGTCAACCAGAGTATAAAGACTAAAAATGGCCTTTTGCTGGCAGAACACAATCAGAGCAGTAATTAACCTAAAACTGCATGAAAAATATAAACATTTTCATTTAAGAAAGAAAAATGCTTAAGTGGTTAAATAAAAAAATCTAGAAAATATTGTTGTTTCGTCTTTTCTGAACCACTCACTTCTGGTATTCATCCACAGGCGTGCCGTCCTTCATCGGGGGGTAGTGTGGGACCGAATATGGGCACTTCTTATGCAGGTGAGCCAGGATGAGGTCGCCCACCTGGGGGTGCAGCTCCCAGATGCCGGAGGCCACCATGCCGATGGGGAAGGCGGCTTCATGGTGGGACGCCACCTCTTCCTCACCTTGTTTCTGCGCAGGAAAAAGATCGGGAGTCAGAGGAAGAGTCGGGACTCTTTGTTCATTTGAAATTAAATATCCATTAACATTCGGGATCGTCTATTAACTGGTGTGATACACCAAAATCAGTTCCAATCGATTAATAAAGTTCACTTGGACCTTCTTCAAGTGTTGTAGTTTGAACGCCATCCAGCAGAGGGCGCCGCTGGTCACACTAGCCGTTGATACAAAAACTATCAATGGCACCGCCTAAGATGGCGGCGGGTCCATTACAGAACAGCAAGGAGTAACTATGGAAGACCAATGCTGACATAATAAGCTGACAAACAAATGTTAATAAATGCCTCGACTTGTGACCAACTGATACAAAAAAGTGGTAATTCATGCTTTTACATGAGACACACGACCCTCTATTAAAATGTCAAGTCATATTCAATATTTTAAATAATTTTAATATTAAATAATATAATGTTTTCTTCAATAGCTTCCATATTGTGTGCCACATTGACTAGAAATCAGTGTGTAATTGTTGTACTGACCTGCATATATGAGGCACATGCATTTTTATTCCATTTTAACTTAATTTTTATTACCTATTTTTTTGTTTAAATTCAGTATTTCTCCCCAATAGCTTCTAGGTCATGTGACCTATTGAGTCAGAATCAGTGTGAAACTGTTCTACCAGTACGGACGAGGTACAGTCGTGATGAGGACGGTCAGCACAAGATGAAAAGTTTAGCCCTTCATGTTGTGGAAAAACGGTCGGCCCTCTTGACAAGACAAAGCTGAAGTTGTTAAGAAAATGGCCGCTTATCAATTATAGTTGACTTTGTCCATTTTCAACCATTTCTTAAACAATTCTGGTTGCTGCTTTAGAGCTTCTTTTCATTAAAGGCCAGAAGCCTTGAATCTAATTCCTCAAAAGACAAATTTGAAGATCTGGAAAACATGACGAGAACTCACACCGGAAGGTTTTAATTGTTGGAACAGTAGCTCTGCAGGCTGCGATTCCTCCTGCCACCTGCAGACAGACTCACCACAAACTTCTCCGCCAGCTTGTAGCCGACGAAGTCCAGGCCCTGAGGATGCTGGGAGGCGGAGACGGACTTCCCGCCGGACACCACGGCCCGGCCCGACAGCAGCTTGTCGATCCTGTCAAAGATCTCCCGGAGCTGCGACCCGGAGTTGGTGGAGATCTGGCTGACGGGGATGGTGGCGGCTTTCTGCAGCTCCAGCTTCAGCCTTTTCGTCTGAGCCAGGAGGAAGGGGATTGCATGCAGACGTTTAGAAATAAATGAATAATAAAATAATTCTGGAGTTTGGCGGCGTGGAGCCACCTGAGCGTCTTTGGGAGAGTTGAGTTGTTCGAAGGACAGAGCGCACTGAGCGGCCGAGTTCTGCAGCTCCTTGTACCACTTCACGGTGCTCTCTTCTGCGTTGTTCTGCAGCCCTGTTGGATCAGACATGATCAATAAATAGATCTGCAACTAATGGTTATTTCAGTAATCAATTATACTGCCGATTAATCGAATTCTAAACATTGCCACCTTTTTCCAAATTTGTCATTTAACCACTTAAGCCTTTTTTACAGAATATTTGAAATACATTAAAAGATACAAATAAGCAAAAAATAAATAAAATTTATATATATATAAATTTTATTCAAAAAATTATATAAATAATCAATTAATCATGGTTAATTCGAACAATCGTTTCAGCTCTAGTAATAAGATTACAGGTTCTGCTACTGACCATATTTTGCCTGCAGTTTCTAAACCCTCTACAGATTTAAATGCATCATTTTACCTGTTTTGAAGCTAATAAATGAGTTTCTGAGTCACCTTTTTTCTGCGCCTTCTCTTTGGCTGCCTGCTCCGCCTTCTTCTGCGCCTCCTGCTGCGCCTGCAGAGCCTCCTGCTTCCTACGCTCTTCTTCCAGCTCCTGATCCTTTTTCTTCTTCTCCTGAACCCTGGCCGCCTCCTCCTCCACCTGCCGGATCACCGACCTCATTTCGCAGAGCGCTCGCTCCGCCACAGCCATGTCCTCCACGCTGGGAAACTCTCCCTGGAAAGACACCCAGTTACCGAACAGAACCGCAGGAAACAGAAACCCACATCCGAGGTTGGACCGACCTCTGCCGTCTTTCTCACGACCTCCGACACCTGGGAGCACAGCTGGTTGCCGCGGAGGCTGTGTGAGGCGAGGCTGGCCGCCGGGAGGTGAGCGTTGGTCTGGGCGGACGGCTCCAGCAGCTGGTTGAGCTGCAGGATCTCCTCCTGGATGCTGTTGAGGCTCCGCAGTCTCTCCCTGCCCTCCGCCTGCCTCTGCTTCTCCAGCTCCGCCTCACGGTGGCGCTGCTGCTCCAGCTCCCTCACGCGAAGGTTCAGGATCTACAGGAGCAAAATCAATCCAGACTGAAGAATGCATGACTAAAGGATGGGCAAGACCTAGCTTTGTACATCGTTAAAAATGGCGGAAAAGAAGAAGATGGTTAAGTTTGAAACATTTTAGAATCCTGCAGAAAATGTTAAGCTGCACCTTCTAAATATTGATCCTGTTGATATACCAGTCGATCGTCGATTCCGAGCAGTTCTGACATGTCAAACACATAAAAATCTGATTTTTCTCCCCAGTTCATTAAATGCATCAAAATGGAAAACTTTTTTATTGTTAACAAATGCATTGACCAACAGAGCTTTTCATTGCTGCATGAAGATTCGTATTAAATAAAAAACTGTTTCAAGCAGAAATGGGAATAATCCTGCATTTTCTTCATGACTGTATTCAATCTTGCAAATTTACAAAAAAATCTACTAGACATTTGTTTCCTTTCACCAAAGATTTTGATATTAATAAAATAGCTTGTGTTTCTGTCCTGTGAAAGAAAAACACTAGTAAAATAGAAAAAAACACCTGAATCAAATCAAGCGCAGGACATTTTAGATCAGATATGAAAGAAAATAATTTAAGGACAGATGAAATGTAGGCAACTTTACCTCCTAATTTAAAGATCTGTATACATAGATAGGCTTGTAACAATAACAAATATTGCTGGATGAAAAATTGTCCCAGAAGTTATTGCGGTAAATGACAATATTGCTGCTTTGAGACCATTTTCAAGCTACATAATGCATGAAAATGCAAGAACATATTCTCAAAACTCAATAAACTTTAAAATCTAATGAGCATTTAACACTGGAACTGGAAAACATTTCAAATATCCAAAATAAATAAACAAAAAGCAACAGAAACAATAAATTAAATGAACTATGGAAATTGTTGAGTTTGTTTTAATTTATCATGCGATTAATTGAGTTTTTGCTTATTGTATATATAGATGCTACTTATGTAAGTGTACCACAAAAAAAAATAGAGGATGCTATGAAAGTGAACAGGGAGAAGTTTGCTTTTTTTGACTATAATTATTGACGTATTGTTGTACCTTTATTCGGTGCCGCTGCTCTTCCTTCAGCTTCTCCTGGCGCCCCATGCTCTCTTTGGTCCTGCAGCGGAGAGGCGAAGCAGTTTGGACTCAAACACACAGAAACATCTCAGTTATCACTCGGTATCGTCCTGCGTGTGGTTCGGTTCTCACTCTCTGTCTATCATGTCCCGAATACTCTGGAACTCCTGCCTCTGCTTCAGCTCCTTCATCTCCTCGAAGCGCTTCAGGTGCTCCAACTCGGTGCTCGCCACCGACTCCACCAGCTTCTCCTGCAACGCCTGCCGCTCTTGGAGCGCCACCTGGTGTTTGAAACATTGATAAAACAGATCCAGACTCACTTCCAGGAGTAACATCACATAAACTGTGTCAGATTGATACTTCTAACATGCAGTACTTTTTATATGTTCCTTCAAAACAACCAGGATTTTTTGGTAGCTCTAGAGTCTTAATAGAAAGCTCTACAGACTTTCCAACATTTTTTTTTAAGTGTTCTGATGAGAACAATGTCCAAATGTCCAAAGATTGACCTCCAGAAAACCTTGAGATGATAATAAAAGTGTTAAAGATTAAAAGAAAGCAGGAGAAAAGAAATAAACATGGTGGCTTTACAAACAAATGACAGCTTAATTATTTCTCTCTAAAATAACAAATATTAATGTTTTCATTCATATTTGGATTTTTTTCTGAATTTTAATGTTATGAAACAAGTTATAAATAAACCTCCAGTTGGCTTGTTGATGACTTCATATAATAGGGCTTAAAAATAAAGATTTTTTTCATATCAGATCCGATTTTAATGGATTTTTTTTTGCTTGCTTTCTTTTCTAAATAAGAAATGACAGAAAACTTTTTTCAAAAGGTGGCTTTTGTTTTAATCATTCATTCTTTGAGTTGTACGGCAACATATTAGAGCCAGGCTATTTTTGTTTAATTAAAATAGTCTGAATATTAGCAGAAAAAAATCTTCAAAATTAAATGTTTTAAAAAAGTTTTTTTTTTAACTGATACCAAAGTATAACTTCACAAGATGCTCAGCATTTTTCACTTTAATTTTTTACTTTTCCTGTTGAAATTCTCATAAAATTACTGCTTTGTTTTCCAATTATTATGACTTTATTCATGAATTTTTTCTTCTTTATTGTCGTAGAGTCATATGCTCGCAATATTATGACTTTATTCTCATAATTAAAAGAAAATAAATCTTCGTTTGGCCATAATATTCCACCTGACCTGAATTCACAGTTCAAATAGACAGAAGCTGTAAAACACGCTTCCCAAACACGATGGCCGCCATGGACTTGTTGATATCTCTCTGAACTATGGAAACCCAAAGAATACATTTTTGGAAAGAAAAAAAAACATGCAAATCTTCAAAGCCTAGTTCTACCAAATACTGGATTAAAAAAAATATGAGTTTGATCTGAAAAAAGGTTCTGAAAGTCAGACCTTCGCCTTCTCTTGCTGCTTCTTCTGGAAGCGGATGATGTGGCCGGCCGTTTCCATGGCTCTGGGCGACAGCAGGGAAATGGCGGGTGGGGAAGGAGGAGCGGGAACTTCGCTGAGATACACCTCTGGACTTTCACCTCTCGTCTCATCGCTAAGCGCCGGTAGCGACCCGGAAACCTGTACCAATAGCGAAAAACTCCCAGAAAAGTTCTCCAGCAACAATAACAGCATCCCAACAACTTTAGTGTATAACTTACATCTTTTGGTTGATTTTTCAGAGACGGAGTTGAAGGAAGAGCGCTGATCTTGCTGCTGAGATCCGCTGTGGATTCCGAGGAGGAAACAGAGGCAGGTTTCTCCTCAAAGTCAACGGAGCTGGAGTCCAAGAAGGACGACTTGTTCAGCGACCGAGAGTCGATCCGCTCCAATATCACCGCAGAGTGGGAGGACAAGCTGGGGGTCTCTTTACACCCAGCCAAAATATGCTGCAAAAACACAGAGAGATGCTCAGAAAGAAGTTCAAAGGTCATATTTTCATCATTAATCTGTCAGATTATTGTATACAACCTGGCACTGAAGAACTATAATGTACACTGAATCAAATTTCCATTTATTACTTTAAAAACTCCAGATGCTCTACGTGGAAGAGGATTAGGAAAGAAATAATTACAATGTTAGATTAAAGAGCCTAGAAAATTATGTTACTTCTGATTTTTTTTTTAGCTGACGCGTTGCTTGCTTGTACTATTATCCGATTTTCCATATAATGACACAATTTAGGTTTTAAAAGGTCATTTTTGAGCGTCGTCCCCTGAAGATTAAGACAACTGCTCTGTCTTTTATTTCTGAAATAAAATGAAAATAAAAACAAAACACTACCCCCTGGTGGTGATATAAGGGAACTATGATGTAGCAAACTGAAGAAAATTAAAATAAAGTCGCACAAAACCACCCCATGTCCTCCATGTCACACCTTAATCTGAAGAAGGGCTCTTGGTGAAACAGTCTTTGGTCAAACTGACTCAATAAATGAGCATTTGATAATTAATAAATACCCTGTTTTTAAAAGTAAACAAGCAGAATAGCTGACTTTAGCTTCCACCGAGTCGAGCTAGCAGATGCTAACCGGAGATAGCTCACCTCTCCTCTCTCTGACCAGTAGGGGTCGAAGGTCACTTGTCCTTTTGGTGAATTTTTTAAGGCCTCTAAAGTTTCCCATCGTAGATTTTCTGAAGGCATCGTTACACAAACAAAAACGAAACCGACGGTCTGTGGCTAACAGCAGCAGGCGCCAAACAGACTCACGCAAAAACTCAGTCCGACCGGAAACATTAACCCTGTCGCTGATTGGTTCCGGTCGGATATTTATCATAACCGTCTCCTTCAGATTGTAGTCTTGAGTTTCTTCTTTTTAGAATACAAACATTTTTTGTTAAATATTGTGTTTGACTTAGTGAACTATTTAATCTTCAGCTCTTAACAGTTCTGTTGCAATAGACATTAAAAGTCTTACATTAAATTGCACTTAGCTATGCAATAATACACTTTCATTTTCATTTTATACATTTTTAATCAATTAAAACAGAAAGCAAATATCTAGTCAATTATCAACCTGGACATTAAACTCATACTTTATATTCAAAATCCAATAAATTACAGTTCATGACCTAAAATTTAATTGGTTTTTGTTTTAATCACGTGAAGTCCATCACTAATAATTCAAATTCAAAAATACTTTATAGATCCCAAAGGTAAATTAAATACAAAATTTAATTAGTAATTTAATTAAATATTTAATAAAACTAAATGTGACATCTGAAGGCAGCTAGTTACACTGTATTTTGTGTAAAGATGTTACATAAAATACAAACAAGTGTATGCCACAATTAAAATTTTTCATTTGTAACAAAAAAAAACATTTAAGCCATCTGTCCTTTTCCTCTTTTACTCATTTATTTTTTCTGTATTGTGTGTTGATTTATTACACAGAATTCCAGTAAAAAACACTGAAGTCTGAATGACAAAATGATGCACTGAAAAGGCATTAAAACTAAGAAAATAAAACATTAAAGCATAAAAATGTAAATAATCAGTAGAACTAATGCACTTAATTAAATGCATTATTTATAGGTCAATAACTTGTAAACTAATTTTGTTGACTGAAGCATTTTCAGAATCTATAAATATTTTTTGAGTAGATTTGAAGTTAAACAAACAGCAAAAGTTTCAGCTTAAAACATTTTGAATATACAAGTTTTCACTTCTAGACACATAAAACAAAACATTTAATAAGTAAAACAAGCATCAAGATTTCTTTGAGATAATTTTATTTCTGAGGACAATAAATAGTGTTCAGCCCGTCGCATTATAAAAACATTTGAGCAATTTCACAATAAACGCGAATTCACTTGTGCTCTAATGCTCCAGGAGCGGATCGGTGGTGCTCAGCAAGCAGTCTCCGTAGACATTTCCATACGAGCTTCTCAGAAACTGAACGTAGTTCTGCAAACTGCGGTTTGTGGAATCCGACTGGTCCAGTCGCTCCCTCAAGTTCTGAAGCTGAGAATGGAAGCGACGCTCCATCTGGAGACAGAAAACACATTTTAATCCCATCGAAGGCTGCAGTCAGACGTGGTGAGCGATGAGCGACGTACGTCCTCCTTGCTTCGCTGCAGCTGACTCAGCTCCAATTTGGCCCGACTCAGCTGGTTCTGCAGCTCCAGCGATCTGGACTGCGACGCTTTCTCTTTGGCCAGAAGTCGCTGTATGCTGTCGTCCACCTGCGAGTTTTGTTCATGAGATAAACATGGTCAGAGTTTGCACTTTCCTTTTCTTTAAATCAGCTAGACTTTTATTGAAAATGGAGCTAGTTATATCAATCAAACTAAGCAAGAAATTCAAATCAAAAGAGATTTAAACTGCTTCCGATGAACGCTGTAAGTCTTTATAACTGCTGTTTCTTGCACATCCCAATTGTTTGCAGTTTTTTTTTACTCCATGTAAATATTCTGTAGTTTCTTTGTCTTTTTATCATTACTGTAAGAAACGTTACACTGTGAAAAATCACCAGCAATAATTTGGGTTATTTAGCCTGTCATAAAGAAAAAAATGTAGCACATTTTTTAGTCGTATTTTCAACATATTAATTTATGAATGACAGTTTCAAACTAAATATTTAATTAGCAAATGAGCTAAATATTTATCTCTCAGCAAAATATTTTGTTTGGAGCTAAATATTTAGATTCCTACTTGAATAATTAGTTAAATATTAGTTAACAGGCTAAATAAGCTAAATATTTAGTTTGCCAGGTAAATATTTAGCTCTAAACTAGTTAGCTCTGTGCTAAACATTTAGTTTGGAGCTAAATATTTAGTTGGTAAATTTGACATTTGCCATATAAATGTAATATCTATCTGGAAACTGTCATAAATGAATAACTTGGTGAAAGTACGACTGAAAAATGAACTACTATTTTGTTTCTCTTACACAGGCTAAATTTTTAATGTATAGCTTTACAAACAGCACCACATATTACCGTACAGTCTCTCAATCTTATTTGACCTTAACTTGCGATATCTATTACAAACACAGATTAAATTACCTGTATATTTATGAGCAGTCACATAATCAAATTTCATATTTATACTTTAAGAAAGACCAGCCATATTTGTTCTTGGTTGCATAAGTGTGATGTCACACGTTCACCCTGAGCTGAAGGTAAACTGAGAACTAAACACAAGCCTGATTTTCACAAGGAGAAACGGAGTAGAGGACTTTCTGTTTCTGACCTGTCTTTGAGTGTTGCCCAGAGTTTCCTGCAGCTGCTGGGACACGACGGCGCACTCGGATGTTTTCTCCTCCAGCTGCTGCTGAAGGCTGCGGATGCCTCCTTCCTTTATGCTGACAGCCTGGGACATCGCTCTGTTTTCTGCATTCATGTTCTCCAGCTTCCTACAATGAACACACAGGCACAGCAAAGTGTTTCACGACAGGACAGGGAGGCGTAATTCAGACTCGATGCAGTTTTTGTTCCAGTTTCACTTCATTTCACCTAAAATATATGAAATACTTTATCTAAATGAAAATGTGAACTCATCCGATTTGTTTAAAGGGAACCTATTATTATTGTTTGTACTTCCATTTGGTACTGTATTGCTTCTAAAAACAGCTTAAGCGCTTAAAAAAAGCATCCAGCTATTTTTTGGCAATAAGTTAATATTTTTTGGTGTCAGGAAAACGAGCCATTTTGAAAGACTCCCAAATGTAACGTCACAAAAACACAAACACACTTAATACGGCTTCATCTCACTTTTTAACTTTGGCTATATACTCTTTCATCTACATTAGAGATGCACCGAAATGAAAATTTGGGCCAAAATTAATATCTGATATTTATGTTGTTGCTATGGCTGGTAACCAATATTTACAGATATTATTTACAGATATTATTTCTCTACCATTTCAACAACTTTGGGAAAAATAGAAACAGAGGCAGCAACAAGACTGAAATAAGTATTTGCTGTTAACATCGGCCCAGTTTTCTTTACTGATACCAATATGTTAAAAATGACAAATATCGGCCGATATCAACGTTAGTGCCAATATATCATACACTAATATGTATATATACTTTGTATTTATACTTATTATATATGTATATATTCTTTTATTATTTATTCATACTTATTTATTTATTAATCTTCTTGAATTGGGACCTGAGTCCAAATTTCTAGAGCTAAAAAAATCCTTGAATCCTTGGAAGAAATCAGCAGGCTCTGTTCCTCACCTAGTAACCCAGTGAGGCCCAGCCCGTTACCTAGCAACCCCAGCGGAACTCTGTTCGTCACCTAGCAACCAAAGCTGAGCCCCAGCTCGATCGGTCAGTTGGCTTTGCTGCTGTAAGCGCTGATTTTGAGCAAAAGAAAATGCAACGAACATGTTTTGTATAGGCCGTAGACTTATCTATCCTCACCTGTTCAAGGAAGCATGATAGGTCACCCTTAACCACCAGGATCGACTCAATAAATCTGTTTTTATTTAAGTGTTGAAGTTAAAGGGAAATACCTCTCTAGGTTGTTAATTTTCTCCTTCAGGACGTTGTTTTCCTCCTGCAGCAGCAGATTCCTCTGCTGAACCGTTTCCAGCTGAGCACCTTGGTGCTCGACCTGCAGACAGTCACAGAGAAACTGATAGAAATTCCCCAAAACACTCATTTATTAACGTTTCCTACGTTTTGAGATGCTAACAGTATACAGAGTCATTCCTTCATGAGTTACGATCGATACACAATATTAATATTTCTGTTATGCAACTGATATTTACCAGTGGGATGTAACTTAACGAGAAGCTTAAGTACTTGGCTGTTACGAGAACAAAACACTACTTTAACAAATTTTCCCAAAATTTAAATAACTGTTTAACTTAACAAATTTAAAAAAAGACAGCTTTTATCTTAATTGCACAGATCAATAAGTCATTGATAAGTTGGGAACAACAGATATTTATAACAGTGAAACAAGCCAAAAATTTGTGTTACAGTAAATTATCTTTCTGTTTAAATTAAATGCTTAAACACAATATACAAAAAAATCAAATCTAGAAAAAAAATTTCTTGCTAACTTTTCTGGCATTTGAAATAATTTTGGTGAGTCTAACTAACATAAAACAAGAACGTTTTAGTCAGATTTATCTTCAGATATCAATAAAAAAATGTCCCTGTGTCTTTTTATTAGGTGTATGAAACTTAATAATAATGTTTTCCGGTTTTAGGCTTTTAATGAGACATTAGATTGATTAAATCTAGTAAAATCCTCAAACAAATTCGCAGGCAGTGTCCCTCACCTAGTCACCCCAGTGAGGCCCGGCCCATTACTGCACAACCCCAGCTGAACTCCGCCCATAGCCTAGCAAGACTAAGCTTCTTTAAACTTTGTTACTAAACTGCAGCTTGAATATCAAGCACCTTCAAGGACTTTATTCAGAAATCAAGCACTTTCCAAACCTTAAAAACACCTAAACAAAATGCAAGCATTTTCAAGGATTTCCAGCACCCAGCAGAAGGATGTGATGACGCTGAAAAAAGGTTCTGATAAGAGTGACCTGGATGATGCGTTAGAACCTGCGACCAGGCAGATCACCTTGTGTCTGACTTCGGACAGGACAGCATGATGCTCCTGGTTCCTCCTCTCGTAGGTGTCGGCGTCGTCCTGGGCTTCTCGGAGCTGCTGCTCGGCCCGCCTCAGTTTCTCCGGCAGCGCCTCGAGCTCCTGCACCCGGTGCAGCAGCTCCCGTTTCACCTGATCCTTCTCCTTCTCCAGGCTCACCCTCTGCTCCCGGGCCTCCCTCTGCGTCGTCTCCAGCTTCACACAGTACTCCTCTGACTGCAGGCGAGCCTGATGAACCTGGACCGCAACCCAACAATGACACAGATCATTTTCGCATTGGATGGTTTTTCTGTGCTGATTTACCTTCTTGGAGTTCACCAAGGTTATTACAGTTAAATAAAACTACAAAAGTAACTGAAATTGAGAAAACATTTTTGTTAACTGAAATAAATACAATTGGTCCACGGAACCATGCTAACGCTAGTTAGCATAGCCACCGTCGGATAAATGGTTTTCCTGTAATGGTAAGTTGTTTCTCTGCCATGAGATAGGCAAAAACTTTATTAGTGTTTTTGGGATTTTCCCTCACATTTAGCAGTGAGCACATGAAGCTGATTGACAGCGCTAAGACCCGCCTCCTGTCTTTGATTGGTTGTTTTGGATCAGAAGCGGTACTTTTCTTCAGATGGCAATAGTAGCTCAGGGAAGACATCAATCTTTTCACAGAATACCTGTCTCATAACAAACTGGCACTACATGACGCCGCTGCACCTCTGTGCACGACCATATTTATTAATGACACTTCAATAACTTATTTATTTATTTATTTATTAGGCTTCTTGAACTGGGACATAAGTACAAACCACAAGCAAGCGGTTGCGAAATAGTATGAGAATAAAAAAAAAATCCTTGAATCTTAACAAATAAATAAAAACACATTCTTTATAAAAGTTACATACTGCAACTTTAATGGGGAAAAACTATAAAACTGGAACTAGATTCTCCGTTTATAAAACTAGAACTATGTATATGTAACATCCTTCATTTTCGTGTTTATGAATCCATTTATTAGCCTTTCAGGCTGATGTGAAATGGATTTTTTTTCTCCCACACAAGCAGTTTAGGGCAAATTATGGTACTATAATCCTACTGGCTGCACTTACGCAAAATGGCGACAGCAAAAGTTGGGATAAAACATGAGAGTCAGTTGGTCGTTCAAATATAATTAAATACATATTTTGAAAATGTGACCTTCTGTCGGTATTCATTACCCAATCAATGTGTACATAATAACAATACAATACTTTGACTACTTTGAATTGAAAGTATGAAAAAACTAAAACTACTGCTATAGCTAACAAAATCTAAACTAAACAATATCTAATAATACTACTAACAAACTGTGAAATACAATTAAAACTAACTGAATTAGATGAAAAGTCACAATAAAATTAAACTAAACTACAATGAAAAACCCAACGCTATTAAAAGCCTGAAGTTTGCTTCACCTTCTGCTTGTATTTCTCCACCAGGTTCTCGGACTTTTTCATTGATGATTTCAGCTCACGAGCCTCAGACTGAAGTCCCTTTAATGTCTCGTCAGTCGATGCCAGCTCTCTCTGATCGTAAAGTAAAAGCAGATTAAAGGACAGTCCATGTTTTTAACTTTTCCTTCTCTTTGTGGTGTGAAGCTACCCTGAGCGTTTGGTTCTCCAGCTTGGTGGAGGCGTTCTCCGCGTTGAGGTGCTGAAGCTGATTTCTGAGCTCCTCTCTCTCGGCCCGACTCTTCTCCTCCACTGCGCGAAGCCGAGAGTTCAGATCGCTGAGCTTCCTGACACAAAAAACATATTAATGTTCAGCCATATTTTCACCAAGAACTCAGCATTTAGCACTTGTTTTCATCCAAAGCATCTCTTTTCTTGATGCGTTTGTCTTACACAAACAAAAAGGAAACGCATTTAAACACAAGATTTAATAAATATAATTTTAGGCTGCATTTCTGGTTTAAATACTGCAAATAAACTCCACTAGCGCCACAAAAAAGCTTTGAGAAAAAAGCCCAGAACTCATGCATGACCAAAGATCTTGACTCTCCATGTCTCATAAACAAAAAGCAAAAGAAAAACCACCAACCAACTACTCCCTTCAGAAAGCTGCATTCTCTGGGTTTCATTTGACTTTTTGCAAATTTACTTTCAAAACCATCTGTTGAAACTTTGGGCATCATGAAGTCCAACCAGTAAAAAGTTAAGTTAAATAAGATTAAATTAAGCTAAATAAGGTAAGCTATATTACTCTAAGTTTAGCCAAGATTAGTTAAATAAGTTAAGATAAATAAGTTACCTTAAGTTAATTTAAATAAGATAAATTAAATTAAATAAGTCAAGTTAAATAGGATAAGAAAAGTTCAATAAGATAAGTTAAATAATATAAGCTAAGGTAAGGCAGAGCTGACATGAACTGAAAGCCCAAATAGATAGAAAATGTAAAACATGCATATAGTTAAAAATAATAAACTGTATAACAAAAAAAAACACAAGTTTGATCTGACAAAATCTGACTGAAGTGTTTCTAGACATTCCAACTCATAGATGAAATCATTTGAGTCTCCATAAAGTAGCTGGAATACCAACAGATCCTGCTATAAAAACATAAATCAGTGGGAATCTTTATAAATGAGTTTTGTATTTTCTTTGCTCACTGCTTGACAATCGAGATCTCTTCCTCCCGGTGCCGTTTCTCAGCTGCTTCTATCGAGTGGCGGTGACACCAGTCTTTGGACGCGGACACAGCGAGAGACAGCTCCGTCTCCTTCAAGACAAAACGCATCATGTGATGTTTAAATCCTGTTTGCGTTTCCCGACATGCAAGTTCTGCATCTTTGGTCTGTTCGTTTAAAGAAATGATGGCTGAAGCAGTCGTCATCACCACCGGACACTTTGCTTCAATCAAAATCTGCTTTTATTCATCAGGTTTCTGCACTAAAACAAGAAATCTGGTTCCTTTTTGCTCCAATTGAGGAAATGTTAAATAGAAATGTATAGGAAAGGAAATAAAAATGTAAGTTTTTCTGACCGTTTGTATCCAGGATGTGTGCGGTCTGCACAGATAATTTCCTTTTTCTGATCGGTGACACTTTTTTTATTATTTAAAAAGTGTAATTTCTATCACTAAACTGCACAGAAACAGCATTTAATTATTTTCTTTAACCTATTGATATTATTTCTTGATGCTCTCATGGAAACAACAGTTGAGAAAATAGTAGAAATTGAGAAGACAGAAACCTAGAAGTCCCATTGAGCCCCGTCTCTGACCTTCTCCTGTAGTTTCTTTTCCAGCTGCCTCACTGCCTCCTCAGCTCGGTCGGCGTGCAGCGAGATCACACTGAGCGACTCCCGCTCTTCTTCCCGCTGCTTGTCGTCCTCAGCCTTCTTCATCTTCAGAGTCTCCAGCTCGTCCTGGAGATCCCGCAGCTGCTCCAGCTGACGCTCCTGACTCTGCTGCATCCTCTACCGCACCAACAGATCGCATGGCAGAAGATTAAAAAAAAAATGGTTAAAATAGTTTATTTTCTACTTCATCAGGATCAGAATCAGCTTGAACATTGCAAGACAAGAACCTCTGCTCCTGTGTCTTTCCTCTAAAAAGAGGTTCCACATAATTTAAGAGGAGAAAGTTAGAGAAAGTTGGTGCCCATTAAATATAATTAAATCAATTAATCGAGATTGATTGTGATTAATGAAATAATCATCAACCAATTTAGTAATTGATTAATTGTTAACTGGAGTATACAGACTCAAAAAATGCTATTTACTAAAAAAAATAACTAATTCAGGGAAGTAATTAACCCAAGACTGTACAAAAAATATATACCGTATTTTTTGCATTTAAGATTAAGATAAAAAACACCTTAATATATAAGGATATTTTAGCCAAAAGTCCTCAAGTATTAGTTTTATCCATCCTTCCACAGCATGGAGAACTGCATTTTTCATTTGTTTAAATTAAAAAAGCATTAAATTGTAACATTATTTTGTGTCAGATGCATTAAATACCAACTTAAATAGAAAATTATGGTTTTCTCACATTAACAAACATATACATATTATAAGAGATAAAACAGGAACCTCCTAGGCTCTTTACATTAACCTAAGATGTGAGAATAATAGGAGTTCATGTGAATTCATCTGAAATCATGATGTAATTAAATGTTTCTTAAAATTATGTCTACCAAAATATGCATTTACTCAGAAGTTATAAATCTTTATTTTACCCAGATTTCCATTTTATAAAAAATAAAAATCTTAGTCTTCTACTGAGTAGAAGACTAAAAGATGAAACAAATAAAATAAGTGAAGCCCTTAATTCCCCATGAAGACAGAGATGTTCATACAGAAGTACTGTCTGTAGTTGCTCTTAAAATCAGCCGTTCTTATTGGCACGATTTTTTCCGCCATGTTTCCATTCTTCTGCGTTATGTTTAACACTTTACTAACATATTATCCTCGTCTTAGTAGCGCATCAATAATTTTTGAATAACGTCCATTAAGGTGCAATTTAAGGGGCTTATCAAGTTTTTATACTTCAAAACAGAAGTGCATAAAGTGCTTTTTTCATCCCACAACGGACTATGGACAGCTTTTCTTTCCGGTTCTGTTATGGCCCCGCCGCCATCTTTGTTTCCGTACCAACGGCTCCATTGATCAGCGGCGCCCTCTGCTGGATGGTGGCCAAACTATAGCACTTAAACGAAAGTCTAAGAGCATAATCAGCTGGAAATCATTTTAATCTAATAAACCACTAATCAACAATTAGTCGTACGTTGATCAATTGTTTGTATCCCTACTCTGAAGCGTGTTGTTGTGAGATCTGCGTTCCCAAACCTGGATCTGAGCGGCCAGGCGGACCTTTTCCGCCTCAGATTGCTCCAGCTGGTTCACCAGGTGGCTGCGGGTCGAGTCCAGGATCCTTGAAAGCTCTTCGGTCGTCTTCAAGTTGTCCTGCATTGACAGCGGCAATGTTGTAAAAACCTGCGGCGTAACTTACCAGAGACCTTTACGATGCTATCAGGAACTTCAGTTTTCCTGGTGGTGAAGCAGTTGCAAACCTTTTCAAAATCCAGATGCTCGGCGAGCTTCGAAGCTTGTTTCTCCTGGTTTGAGAGTTTAGTGGAAAGTCTCTGCAAAATAAGGAGTGAAACTTTTGCTGGTGAAGGAGAAAGACGATCAGAGGAACAAGTGTTTGTCACTCACCATGTTTTCTGCTTCAGTGTCAACCAGCTTCTTCCTCAAGGTGTCTCTCTCCGTCGGCCACACCAGCAACTGTTTCTGTGGAAACCACAACACTTTCTGCAACACTTTCTCAGAAGATTATTGTTTATATTTAAAAGCATGTGAATACAGAGCTTTTACACAAGGGCTGAAATGCTTAATCGTGATTAATCAATTATTGATATGATCGTCAACTAATTTAGTAATCAATTAATAATTAACTGAAGTACGCAGGCTTTAATAGAAACATCTGTTGAAAGAAACAACATATTCAGAGCAGTAATTAACACAAAATTGTGCAAAAAATATATACATTTTGCATTAGAGATAAAACATCTTTGTACATATGTTGTAGTCAAAGCTCCTCAAGTGTTATAGTTTTAACTTATTTCCTAATTTAAAAATGGAAATGAAATTTGAGTTTATTTATATTTTATTAATGTATTTCTAATATTATATAAAAAGCCTTAAGTTGTTAAAGAGAAAATCTGCAAATGTGACATATTTTTATCCGATTAATCAATTAATCATCAGAATAATCAATAGGTTAATCGATTACTAAAACTTCATACATTCCTAAAGGCCACAGAAACCATCACAGCCAGTACTTTCTACAACATGTTTTAACTAAGTATTGAAAACCCTGTTTTTAAGCTAAACATTGTTAAATAGACACTTTCAAATGTTTGAAAGTGTCTCAATCTTTTTCTATTGTAAAAGCTGTTTGATGGGAGAAACAATAGTCAGAAACGAATTATTCTGCCTTTCTCGACCTCTCCTCTGCTTCTTGTACCTCGTAGACGCTCCAGTCCCTGAGGAGATCCCGAAGGCAGTGGTTTGTTTGATCAAACATCTCTATTTTCTCCAGCAGCAGCTTCTGCTGCCGTCCCAGAGCGGATGTATGAAGCTTCGTCAGCCGCTTCTCCTGGAAAACAAAAGACCCGATGGGTTCATGCTGATCCGATCATTCAGAGCAGCGATTCCCTTGAGCACACTCCAGGTTTTCCAGGTACCCCCTTTTCCCTGTGCTGTGCCATGTCATGAAAATAAATCAAAACAACAAATGTTCTTCACTGCAGCACTGCATGGTTGGTTACGTGTATTCTTTCTATTCAGATTTTTGTAATTTCCAAGAACCAATTTGGGGAAAATAAAAGAAATTCCCTTCAAAAGCAGGAAGGTTAGTCTCCTTAATCTTAAATTCCAACATGGCTGCCTTCCATGTGTAACGTAATGATAGCTGCAAACACACAAAAAAAAAAAAAAACGGATTATTTGGGCCAAATAATCTGTGGGCCCAATATTTTCATCTGCTGGAACTAGCTGTATGTCACTGCCAGACCCAAGTTCTGGATGTAGCATTTATTTTGTACAATACGACCAGCTGAATTATCCACAATAGATGTGGATAATAAAGAACAGGTGGCCCACTTAAAAACATAAACAACCAATTATTATTACTTTCAACGTTTTTTTAATACCAGTCGTGCCATTCTATTCTAGCTTAAAAACATACCGAAGAATGCTAAAACCACCCTTCTTTTAGTGCCTTTATAGTTAATAAACATTTGTTATTTGGCTTTATAGGAGCTGCAGTGCAGGTGGGGCTCGGAGCTGCAGGTTGCAACCCCCTCAGGTTGGAGTAAAGCTTACCTTAGCAAGGCTGTCAATGGTTTCCTTCAAAGCTGTCAGCTGATTAGCCACAGCTACACCATCGATTTCTGCCTCTACAAGCGTCCTGAGGAGCACATCTGCATTTCTTTGACGATCGCAAGACTCCGACCTTTGAATGAAATAAACAGAGTCATTACGATTACTTGTAGATGAATGGTTTATTAGATTAATATTAGTTCCAATAGATTAACTAACAACGACCGCTACTTAGATCTTCTTTTAGCGATGTAGTTTGGCCGCCGTCCAGAAGAGGGCGCCGCTGGTCATCCTTAAGCGGAGCCATTGTGATGTAGAAACAAAGATGGCGGCCATACCAGAACTGGAAAGTGAAATGGTCCAAACAGAGTCCCTACCTCGAATTTTCCAGGGAATTTCATAGCACACTGACTCAAACAGGATGTTCCGTATATTCATTTATTTTTTTATTACTCTGGTTGCCCAAAAACCATCCGGCCAAACTGCCTTCAGAAGTCATATAATTTGCTGGCTTTCTCTGAGCAAATAGCATTCCTGAGGTGCCAAAAGATAAATGTGAGAGAAGTCGGACCTGGTAGAGCTCCGCTACTGATAACTTCCCTGACAAAACCTTCATCGCTGAAGGACCTCTACCCATCAAGGGTAAATACCCTTAAACACCAGCTGAATGGATGGGATTTCTTATCGTTTTCCTAAAATAGACATTTTAGGAAAAATTATTTTAACTATCTGCCTCTTGTCATGCCTCATATTCACTTATTTTTCTCACTTTCTTCTCCTACTACTCTCCAATATGCATTATTTGCTGTTACTCAAACTGTTAAATTTATATTTTCTTCCAGTTTTATAGAAGCTACACCTGGTCTGTCGTTCTGTTCTGCTCTGGTTCCTTCCTGGAGGACGGCATCGGCTGCCAACAACTAAATTTTCTCACTCTCCTGCTATTAAACTTTTATTTTTCATAAACATAGAAACTACTGCTGGATCAATTTCTTTTTTGTGACGCTACTGTGTCTTCTCAAACGCCCAGTCGGTCGAGGCAGATGACCCAGTTCTGGTTCTGCTGGAGGTTTCTTCCTGTTAAAAACTCAAGTTTTTTTATCCTCCACTGTAAAGCAGAGGTATCCAAGGTGCGGTCCGCTAGCAGCTAGCTGTAATGTAGCCCCAAACTGCAGTTCAAGAATGGTACTAATTTGACCCCATGATACTTTCTGTCATTTTTTTAGGATGAGATGTTCTTTGGCACGTTTGTATCTTCTTAAGTATAAAATGTTAATAACACCACAAAGAATTTTCTTGGAGTCGTGCCGCAAATATCCCGTGACTTTTCACATAAAAACAGACTTGGGAAATCGCATTCATTATATTTGGGTAAATAAAGCAAAGGTTAGAAGAATAATATTATTTTTGCTGCAGGGAATAAACTAAAAACATTTTATAGTAAATGTAAAATATTGCATGCTTAATTTACTGTTGTGGAAGTAAAAGAGAGAATTAATTTTAAAAAAAATTATGCATTTTTAAATAAGTACAATTTGGGGATTTTGGCTCTCGTATCAAAAAAGTACCCAGTTTGATAACTAATATGAACTGGATGTATGATTGTATTGAAGTGAAATTTTTTTAGATGTTGTGTTGTGAACTGGCGCTTTATAGATAAACTGAATTGAATCTATAATCTTTGCTATTCAATGATGTTCTTACGTCTTTGAAGCGCCATGTTCCCTCAGCAGGACCCTGAGGTCTTCAGAAACTGCATGCAGCTCTTCCTCCTGCTGCCCTGCAGCTCGCCGATTCCTGATCCCACTGTCTGACTGAATCTGCGATCTGCTGGTCTGATCAAATGAAAAAACAGAAAACATGCTCAAAAAGAACTGAAACACAGATGCTCTTGATTCTGTTGTTGCAGCAGATCTGAAGTCAGATGTCTGACGTTAAATGTCAACACTTAAAACACAAAATCACCAGAGTAAAACTGAATCAGTTTTTGATGTATGCTTTGTTTTTTGTAAGTTAATCAGTCTCTAAGAATATATAATTAGCGATCTGTGACTTCTTGTTTCCTTCTTGTATAAACAAAGCGACACAGGGGCGTATTTCTTTTAGCCACAAGATTTAACTAGCACTCCAGGTATCTTCCCACCACTCACAGTTCCCTGTTAAACTGCAACAAAGAATGCATCTTGCAGTCACCAAGTCTTCATAAATAAAAAATATTAGACAGTATCTATGATATATGGTTGTTTCAGAGGAATGACAGGAAAAAGTATTTTCTGTCCAACCATCACAAACGTAACCAGGGCTGGGTGACAACTTAAGTTTATCAATTAAATCTTCAAAAACAGGAAATTAAATTAATTTTTCTGTTGTTTTTTCTGTTGACATTAGCCCAACCAAAAACTAGCCATCTTTTATAACTAGCATATTTTACAGCTTCAATTTATTTCAATTTTGAAATTAGAAGAAATTATTGAAATAAAAGCCATTTTTTTATTATATTTTTTTTTGTTATTTGTATTTTTTTTAAGCTTTTCCATTTGATTTAAATTGGAAATTGAATTTTGGATAATTTTAAACCATATCTCCCAGCCCTAAATGTTTCGCTAACATGTGAAGTTAGTAAAACTCTGTTGGTCAGATGAGACTAAGTTTTTCTGCAACAGACACCCCAGCTGGGTCTGGAGTGAAAGAAATATGGGATATGTGGCTAAGCATCTTCAGTTCACTGCAAGGGAAGATGAAGGATCTGTGATGCTGTGGGTCTATTTGTCAGCTAAAGCCCGTGGAAATCTGGGCGTAGGCTTTGTACACATCATTACCCAGTGAGGCAAATAGATATGTCCAGCTTATATACAAATAGAAGACTGTTTCTAACAATTTTGGGCTTTCAATCAACTCCTTTTTAAACCATTTTAAGAGCTGGGAAAAACTAAGTATGTTTTTCTTTTCTCTAGGTATAATTTTAGTTGCTAGACTGTAACAATAGCATAAACTGAACACCATGAAGCAACCTGAGACTTGTTGACGCCAATATTCCTCTTGCACGAGAGAATTCCTGGAGGAATCCAGGGCGTCCGGATCTTTGGCCTGCTTTCATCTCGTCTCACCGAAGCATCGGTTCCCTAAATCCAAAAGGAAAACGTGCTAAAGTTAAATTCAAATTTAAAATACTTTATGAATCCCAAAGGGAAATTAAATGTTGCTATAACTCATAGTAATTCAAAATTCATCAGAGACTTATTGTAGCTGGTGATGGCTGTTGGCAAGGAAAGGTCCCCTGTAGCGGTCTGTATTACAGCAAATTTGAAGAAGCCTCTGACTGAAGGCAAAGTTTTTCTAAGACAGTGTCATGAAGAGTCAGGGTTGTCCATAATTTTCTTGATTTTATGTAAAATTAATCCTTACACTATTGAATTATCATAGGTTTTTTTCCCTTTTATTTCTCAAAAAACTAAATTCTGTCGTGCTTTCAATTAATAATTGAATTTTTCTAACATGTTTCAACAAACTCAAAGTAAAATCCTGATCCTTTCAAGCAGAAGACAATTGAAACAATAGGTAAAAAACTAGTTTTTAAAATATTTTGTCTTCTCTAAATTAATTTATAAGTAACCTTTTACGCTCCCTTTTCAGAAAAGAACTAACCGGTGGTGTTCTGCTGGGACTCCTCCTCATATGAACATGGATAGGTGTGCTATCCGCTACGTGGACGTGAATCGGTGGCGGAGCAGGTGGTGAATCTCTAGTTTTCATCCTTCAGAAGTTTTACCGCGACATTTAGGCCAAGAATAAGTTCAACAAAACGAAAAACCTCCAGACAAAAACACTGTAAATGGTTTAAGCAATTTAGATCGCGTCAGCTTCCTATCTCCAGGAAAAATCTCAACTTCTGTCTGAGGAGCAGAATGGTTGCTACAAATAACGAACGAGTGCTCCGATTGGCTAATTTTCAAGATCCCGTTTTGTGATTGGTGAAGAAGTGTTTCAAGTAAGCGTTGCCCTGGGTAACTACTACAAGAAAAAATGCATTCGTGCTGCGTTCTTGAACCTATGAAGAAATTGAAAACTTTTTAGTGAGCAAAAAAAGAGAGAAGAAAATAGTTTAACACTTAAAAATAGAAATAATAAACATACAAGGAAATCAAACAGATGTGAACAGGTAGTTATTTTAGACTTTTCTTTCGTACTTGGGTGAACGAAAGAAAATACTTAAAAATTGGTTCTTAAACGTATCACAACAGAACCGTTAAAATGACTTATTATCGAAAATCTAGTGTAACCCACAAAAACGTTGGCTAAAATTTTCACAAATAATCATAGTAAATTTTCTAAGTAAAAAATAATTGTAACGTTTGAATCCCAAGGAAACGACTGGATTTCCCTGTTATTTAACGTGACTTCCGTCTGTTAGTTAAATATGAGCAGGAAGCTAATGCTAACTAGCTTAATATGCTAACCAGCGTAGCATTTGGTTTACAAGCTAATTTATCAACTAATGCTCAGTCCTTTAAAAGTTAAGTCTTAATATTGTGCTTATCAGTGATTGGTGCTTTCATACAACATACTGAATGATAAATATGATTTTCAACATACGACATTTCTCATTTTCAAACCATTACATCGGATAGAAACGCTGCTAGCGTCAAAAGCTAACTAGCTTTATTGTTAGCTTTTTGGTCAGACTGTGAAACAACCATGAGGTCAACGAGCCGCCTGCTGCTTGGAGTGCAGTGGGACAACTTTTTCCACTTTATCGTCTTTGCGCTCCTATTTTTCCACACCTCACACTCGTGTGCTGCCGACCCACCGGAGCAGGGAACTAGCACCGACACGCTAATATTATGTAGGGCATGTGGACACGAAGTGGCGTTCGGCACAGACATCCACTTCGTCCCCAGCCGCATGGCGTTATCCAGCCGTAACGACACATCAGTGGGTGGTCGAAGAATCCACATCCAGCTCTTCGAAAACCCCCAGGGACTCCAGTTCGAGGTGATGGTGTTCAAAAAAGCGGACGTTATTAAGCACTGGCCGGCCTACAGCCACTTCTCCTGGTACCCAGGGTTCTCATGGACCGTAGCTACCTGCCCTAGGTGTAAAACTCATTTAGGTAGGTATATTGACTTAAAAATTGAAACGATTAAGTGCAAACATGGGAATGTAGTTTCTAAGCAAGACTCTCCTTTGAGGTTGCACAAGAACCAAATTTGCAATGCATTTAAAAAAAATCGTTAACTTTCCGTAGTGCAAAACCTCAATCAACGTCAGTGTAGATCTAATTTTCTTCACCTTTTGAAACAGTCCATGGTTGCATATGCAAATCAGGCCTTAATTTGTCAGTATTCTAATCAAGCTTATTACCACAATGTGCTTCTCCTTTTTCACTTCAGGTTGGGGCTTCCAGCCAAACAGCTGGCCTGAGACCGTCACAAACAACAAGTTTGAAGAGTCTGAAAACACCTTTTTGGCTTTAATCGCCCACAGAATACTGAGAGAAGACTTTGCGTCAAGTCTGCTTATGACTCCAAAATCCTTCACAAGCTGATGAACTTGACTCGAAGTTTTTCCATTTTTGATGCTTTCAAGTATATTTTCAAAAATAAAATCGCATCCCTCCTTTTCGCTTGAAGACTCCCACACGTGCATACAGTTTTGTTTTATTATTGTAACAAAGCAAGCTTTACACCTTTAATTTGAAACAATTCTTGAGTGTAAACACTTCTGTCAAAACCAATGAAGCAGCAGAAGGGGCCAAAATTTACAAGTTTTTTTTTTTTCAATTTTATTCTTTATTAAAAATGTCATTTCAAATCTTGCGGATATCTGTAAAACAATACAATGAAAAACAAAAGTCCCATAGAAATGGTGTCAAAATAACCACTCTCCCCAATAACCAATACACTCATGCCCCTCCCCAGCTTACTCCCACCCCCCAACCCCAAACATTACAAGTCAAAGGAATGAGCTGGTACTCGATAACCACACGGGAGAAAAAAATAAAAATACTTTAAAGGGTACTATGCCCCCTCTTAGAAAAGAAATATATTGAAAGGTCTGCTAGCACTAGGTCACTACACCATGGCTTCAGCTGATTAACCACACAACCTTGAATAAGAGGAACTCTGTGTGTCTTCATTCTACTGAGGATACTGTGCTGATTCTATTTTTTTTTTTATTATTATTATTTTTGAGATGTCATCAGGGATGGTACTCACAATTCAGGGCAAAGTGCCATTGGCCTTGGATGAGTCAAAGGAGAACATATGGCATCAGCAGGTGAGGAGGCTTCAGAATGGAAAGTGAAGCACATACTGATAAAATTAAAAAAAGCCAAAAAAATAAAAACAAACAAACAAAAAAAAAAACAACAACTTTTGCTCCCAAACATGAGTGGAAAATTAACAGGGAAGGTCGAGGGTCTTGCAGGTGATATAGTTCTTAGTCGTCTTCTCCCTCATCCTCCTGAAACAATGAAGCATCACACAACATGAACGTTAAGAAATTAAAGCTTCGCTAAAAGTCTGCAAAATGTTACCACTTTACCTCTCCTTCTTCTCCTTCATCCTCTTCATCATCCTCTCCATCTTCATCCCCCTCCTCATCAATGTCCTCCAGACCCTCCTCATCCTCTTCATCCTCCTCACCTTCACCCTCTTCGTCATCCATGTCTGGAACCTAAAAATAAACATATTTTTGCTTAGCCAGCAACTCAAATTTAAGACCATTATGAGTGGAATTTAAATGTACAAAAAAGAAAATTGCAAATAAATCTTATTAGTTGCAACTGAAGTAATTGACACCATTCAGTCAACTGCCAATAAACTTACATTTACTCATTATGGAAGTGTAAAAAAAAAAAAAAAAAAGAAAAAACCTAGAAAGCTTGCTTATTAGCGGCTAGTTAGCAGTAGCTACGACTTGAGTCAGAATGCAGTGATCTGTGCACAGCTCAAAGTTTTGCAGAGAGATTTAAGTAATCGTGACAAATTATAAGACCTGTATTTAATATATTTAAGGCTAATCTGTTTTTCAATTAATTTAAGGCCTTAATTTTAAAATAAATTAAGAATGTGCAGCCACCATATTCTTATTTTGTCAAACTAAAACAAAACTTCTACACCACAAATACGAATTGATCTGCCATCCATCACCGACTCATTTATGCTAGTGTCTATCACTAGATTTGAGGTAAACATACCAGGTAGTACTGCAGGGGGTTTGGCCAGATGTCGTCTTTGATGACCTCCCCAAGCTCGTCAGCACCGGCATCAGCGTGGTCGGTGAACCAAGTGAAGAAACTCTCAGGTTCTTCATGTTGCCTCTTCCTGCCGGCCTTGTTCTGTGTCTGACTGGACCGCTTGGTGAGATCCTGCACACACAGGAGGAATCAAAGATTTAAAATCTACTTCACATAAAACTTCAGGTTTGGCTGAAAATGCTACAAAAAGCACACTTACCTTTCCTGATTTCCATTTGATTTCTGTTGACTTTGAAGATGGGTCTCCACTCTCATTCAGATGGAACTCTTTGGAAAGTACTTTGTTTTCAAAGTACGGATTTTCATCAAAATACTGAGACAAGAATAGAGTCCAGTATGAGCATAATCACACATTTAGCTTCAGTAATACACAGACAAAACATTTCATAACTTACAAAATCTATTCTGTAGCCCGACTTGATGTCTTCAAACTCTGTCACCTCCACTCGGCTCAGGTAGTGAAGCGCCTCTTCATCCTCCTCCCCCAGTAGAGCAGATACTATTGAGATAAACGTCAATTTTTAACCCATGAAGTTGAAATTGTGAACAAATTGGAGTCGGGGATTTCTTTTCTCTAGATAACTCACCTTGTGGATGGTTGACAAACGTGGTGACCCAGAAGTTGGGGATTTTGGCAATCAGCTCTGACCTCTTCTGAAAGAATGGCTGACGGAGTTTGTTGTATTTCTGTTCTACTTTCAGGATCTCCTCACTGGCCTGCTCATTCAACCTGGGGAAATAAAAAAAAAATAGGTATTATAAGTCTGGAAAGACCTTCTCCCACATTATGTTGATATTTGTCAACATAAACGGCAAGAATTGCACCACTGGAAGCTGAAACGCTCCAAAAATTTATACCTGCTACAGGTAGCCATTTATTTTAGCTTTTACTCAAACAAAACAAGAAATATTTTCTAAAAAGTTACTAAAAAGCAGATAAATCATTTTAGAGAATGAAGGAGAGGAATTTTTAAATATTTATATCAAAACAAATGATTTTATTTGATAAAGTGGTAAAATATTAAATACTGAAGTAATACGTATGATAAATCATTTAAAAATCAACACTGATTTTTACAGGGATTTAAATTAATTGATTTTTGGTGCAAGTCACCTGAAAACACAAATTAACGGGGAAAAAAAGGATTTATTAGAAAACGAGCCCAAAATTCTGAAATAAGAAAATTATTTTACTCTAGAAAATTCAAAATGTCTGCTTACAATTTCACTTTTGTATCCTAATTCATAAATATTCAAAAAATATTTATCAGTAGTATTTATATGCACCTCAACAGCTTATAGCTATAAACCATTTCCCCAGGAAATAAGTCCCTGTTTCCACAACAAACCTCTCAGTTTAAGTCAACTATTTATGGTGAAAAGGACAATTTAAAATGCATAAAATAAAAACAATTTCATCTTGTATGTTTATGGTGCAAAACCATACAAAATACTAGATTAAAAGTTCATCAAGTGCTTTAATATTAATAACTCAGACTACGCTCGACAGGTATAGGAAAGTTTATTTCATATTAAATCTCGCACAAAATGCAATTACAGAAAAACTGTACGGAAAAAAATGCACTACTTGCATTTTTGCCTTTGGATGATCAATTTGAGGATTGAATATGCCATTAGTGTAAAATTAGGTATGATGCCAATTAGATCCACTAGGCAGATAAGGGATTAAACACACTTATAAACCTGTGATAACATGTATTGATGCTGCTGTTGCTCAAACAAGACTGAAATGGAGTCTAAATATATTTTGGAACAATTACTGCTTTTTTTTCTTGATTTAACGAGAGCTAAATACTGCAGAGATCTTTTGCTACAATATGAAAATTAGTTTCACCAACTGAAGTGAGCATATATTTAATTTGTATTCATGTTGCAATGTTTCAAATACAGATAAATACTAAAATATCTCTTTACTGTACTGTTCTGGATGCCTTTAATTCCTATTTCATGTCATAAGAAAATACTGAATTAGTACTTATGCAATACATTTATTCATTATATCTTTGCAATCTTAAATCTATTCAATGTTGTGTAATTGATTTCTACTCTTAATATTGATATTACGCATTTCCATTCCTTACCGGCTGAGTGTCACTAAAACGTTTCAAACCCAAAATAGAAATAACTTAGAGTTTTGGTCACATGAAGTCTATTTCAGTAAATCATAAGCAGAAGACATTAGTAAGCCTGAATATATTTTTTTTATTGTACATCTTAGCTCAGGATTAAGATTTAACCAGTTTATCAGCTTCCATGAACCACGTGTAGTTCACACTTTGACCACTAGATAGGCATCAAATCACTTCACATTTATAGAAACTACTAAACTATCCACAATAAAACCGGTGTGAAGGGTTTAAGCAGTTGTATCAATAATAAATAGACCCCTACCTGTCAATTTCATTTTGAACTTCATCAATGTGTTCAATAGCTTCCTGCTGCTCTTTCTCTGTGGAAAAAAAATAAAAAATAAAAACAGTCAATGAATTTCAAAATGGGACTAGATGCCATCCGGTTTATATAATCAAAGCTACAGCTTATTTTTTTTAATAGTCAAAGTATAAGTGAGCCGGAGTATTTAACATGTAACAGTATGGAGTCGACGCGGGACTCTGACAGTGTAAGCGGCCAATGGCTGCAGCGCTCCTCGTTCAGGCTTCTCGCCGTTTCCTGCCGGCTGCTGCCTTTAGGGCCGCGTGGTTTAAATGTGGGACAGCAGACTGTTCACACAGCCGCGGTAGCGTGAGCGACCGAGCTAGGATGTATGCCAGAATATTCACCCCTCTCATACCCAATAAAAAAACAAAAAAAAACAACACTATTCACACGACTGAGTCCTACAAACAGCAGCCATTATGCAGTAACTGGGAGGTTTTAACTAGCGGTGATTTAAATACGTTAACAAAACAATGTCGTCTGCTAGCGTTAGGTAAGACTACAACAACAACACGAGCGGGCTAGATGCTAATGCAAACCAATCGTAGAAATAAAACCTCATATTAAAGTGAGCACACTTTCTTATGGTTTCAAGCATATTCCGCGATTAATACCGAGAAGTGATCGTTTCAAATGGGTCGCTCGTTATCCGTCGATATAGCTGCCATGTACCCCGGCTAACATGGCCTCTGTGCCAGCAGCAAACAACGGAGGAGTACGGGTATGCTAAAGCACGCTAGCCCCTGAAAATACGCAGCTGCCGTTTCTACACGCAGCAAAGGCGCTCCGGTGGTGTTAAGCAGAAGCACAGCAACATTTTCATCAAATCCAGACTAATTAAACAGCATCTTGTGTTCATGCAAACAATATTTGAGAAGAAAGTGAAAATGGCGCTGAACAGGAGGCCGCCATTCCCCTTACCGGAGGTCTCGTCCGCTCCGTCATGGTTCGAGTTCAGTTCCTTTTTACTCACTTTCGTCGCCGTGGCAGACATTTTCTTTCTTTTCGCACGTCGAGAGTGACTTAAAGACGCTTGAGGAGAAAAAACCGATGGCGGATCTGTATCTCCTAGAACAGGAGAGCGTTAATTCGCTGTGGAGTTCAGCGTGGAGAAGCCAACAACGTGCTGCTGCTTTCCACACAATGTAGCTGCCGAAGAGCGAGGAAGTCACAGGCAGCCTTTCATTACGAACGCGCCGCGCCGAATGGAGCGGAGGAGCAGCTCCGCCTCTCAAAGTAGGTCTCACTACTCCGCACCAATTCGCTCATTTACCCCCCATCTCCACTCTTAAAACAACACAGAACACAATCAGAACCTCCAATTATTACTTTTTACAACTTCGACGAGATGAATAATTTAACCTTGTTGAAACTGAAATTCACCTAGGCCGGGCCAAATCTACTGTTGGACCGACTCGCACTTGCGCACTTATAAAAAAAAAAAAAAAAAAAATGTCAGTTGAAGTGGGGGCCTTGTTCTTGGTGGTCAGCGCTAATTAGCACATCAAACTCGAAAATTACGTTTAATTAGGACGTTTTCTGTTCATGTTCCGTCCAGTAAGCTGTTGAAATTTGTCAGAATATGCTAAAATAAGACCGTTTCTAATAATAGCCTAACTGTTGGGGGGCTAACGAAGAAGCCCTTCTGAGATTTTGCGCTTTTCTTACGTAGCTAAATACAAAGTAAACACGCAAAATACATTGTTGAGACCTTTTTAGCCTTAAACCATTTGCTTGGTAAGTACATTTAACCCATCTGTGTTGATTTAAACAATAGTTATAGTTATCTATAACTAATTTAAACATTAGTTATAGCTATCTATATTTAAAACTCAGTACTGACACGAGTCACTACTTCAGCCTATTTTTTACTTAAGTAAAAAGTAGCAATAGTAGTAAGAGTAAAATTTTGTAAAAATGCTACACAAGTACTCAGTAACCGATCAGATCATCTGATTTAATATTTTAGTAAATTCTGGTATTTTAAAAGCCAAAATTATACAAACAAAAAATAACAAATCCAGGCAAAAGAAACATTTCCAAGTCACGTTTGTTAAATATAAAACTTATAAAAGTCATACTTATGTTAGAACAGGTTTCTGTCCAAGAAATTATTCTGTACTTACTCTATACTCTATCCATCCATCCAACCAACCATCCATCCATCTGACTATTTGTTTATCCATCCATTCTTTTTATTTTAGGTATGCATATTTTTCATAACACTTACAGCACATCAGTTTCCCAATTGACCTCCCAGAAAATAATCTGAGATTTTATTGTTTCATTTATTAACCTGTGATTTCTGCATTGGTGTGTCTTCTTTCAATTGTGTCTCCTCATGTTAATAAATCATGAGGAGGAGAACCACAACATACAGAAGGCTGTTTGTTGTTGTGTGTCCTTGTCTAAAAGTCACTGTGGGACTTCAGCAAATCCAGCTGAAAACCGTTCAGCGGCTTCCGCACTTCCCACCGCCTGAACGCTGCGAGCAATCAACATTAAGATCTCTCACTCCGTGTTAGTGTAAGAGCAGATTAAAGCAATATCCCAAACACTGCAGGCTGATCTCTGCTCCGTCCCAAACCGAGCAGCAGCAGCAGTTTCGCCTTTTGGTTGGTGGCAGGAAGGGAACATGTGGTCACGCAGCGGCCAATGCTGAGCCCAGAGCAAGCAATCGGCGGTGTCAGAACGGAGCCAGCAGCTCCTTTCTGTGCAGAAAGAAATCCCTCTTAAAAAGACAAGAGCAAAAGAGAGGAAGAGAAAGAGAGAAAGGGAGGGAGGGAGGATTTGGATACGGAGCAGAAGAAGATGAGGATGCAGAGGGAAGTGGATGTTGCAGAGGAAGCTGCAGGGAGGTGAAAACAAACATCACAACAGTTCCAGGATGTAGGCGCTGATTGATCCGAGGGTGTCTGTGAACGCACCGTTACGTCCGAAGACTTGTTGTGTTTCAAGGATAGTGAAGGTGGAAGCCTGCAACCTGAGATGCTCCCCCGTCTACTCCCACTCATAGGATGACAAATTAGTGTTTACACAGGCGAAGGAGCGAGGAATCAAATCCGAGGTGAGCAAACTGCACAGTCATCCTGTTTTTCACCTGGCTGGAACTTGTTGTTCTCACTTTCTGCGTGTCCGTTCTCTTGTCCACGTTTGTTTATTTGTTTTTTCTGTTTTGCTGAAAGATCGCTGCTCTGTTTTCGAAACACGCTGAGCTGTCGGTGTGGAAGAAGCGAGGCTTGACACCTCTTGATGTGCCGTCGCTATCCCGGATCAGATGTTGTCCACAGCTCAGCAGATGCTGCAGGACAGCCGCTCCAAGATTGAGCTGATCCGACTGCAGATTATCAAAGTCACCCAGGCTGGTGGCGGCGGCGGAGAAGGTGGAGGAAACCAAAACATCTCTGCTGATGGAGGTCAGTACAGTTGGAGGGAGTAAACTTAAAACTCCTAAAAGTGGGAACAGAAGATCACTTCACGTTTCTGCTTTATTTTATAAACTTTAAAGGAGGCAGAACACTGCAAAAACACAAAATCTTATCAAGTGTTTTTGTTCTAGTTATAGTGACAATATCTGCAGCGGTTTATTAGTGTGATTATAGATAGAAACATCTAATGGAGGAGTAAATTTCAACCCAAAAATTAAGAAATGTTTAGATTACTCAGAAATTTACTAGAAAAAACTTGGAAATTTGTGGGCATTGGAAGTCAAAAAAATTTGCAAGAAAAAGGACATGAATTTTAAGGTAGAGCTAAAAAATTTTCTAAAAAATACATGGTGTTTAAAAGTTGGAAATTAGCTTGAAAGAAGAAATCAGAAAGTTAGAGATTAATCTGGAAAATGTGCTAGAAAAAACACGGAATTTTCTGAGTTTGAAAAGTTGAAAATTTATTTGATAAAAATATGAAATTTTGAGATTATTTTAAGAAATTTCCCAGAAAAAAAACAAGGACATTTCTGAGCTCCAAAACCAAAACTTTGCAAGAAAAACCTCAGGAATTTTGAGATTGATTTCAGAAATTTTCTAGAAAAAAACATAGAATTGTCCATGTTTGAGAAGTGGAAAATTTGCATGAATAAAGTCAGAAATTTTGAAATTAAATTCAGAAATTTTCTAGAAAGAATTCAGAAAATTTCCAAGTTTTTTTCTTAAAAATTTCTCAGATTGATCTCAAATTTTCAGATTTTTTTTCTCGGCATCATACAAAAAACCAACAACACTCAGAGATTCACAACTTCTATTTAACTTAATCTAATCTGAAGTCTTTGTTCAGGTTTGTTTAGATTTGAAACTATATGGCAGTAAAATAAACAAAACAAAAAAACAACATCTGTTAGTTGAAAAAAGTTTTGGGAAAAAAAACATTTTATTGTTTCTCTAAATTAAGTTAATGATTTTTTTATGTATTAACATATGACATAAAAATGTACTTTTGGTGAAATTAAAATACTTTGGATAGTGGAGGAAATTAATTGTGATATAACGCTATTTATCAAGGGAAACAAGCATTGCTTCTTTCATCTTGTTTTATTTTGTTTATTATGTTATATAAAAAATGTGAAATCTATTAAATAAATTCTGTATTTACCAATATGAATATCAAAAACAGTTTGTTACGACATATTGCAAAAACAATAAAAAAAAAACCCACTTTGTGTTCGAAAACAACATTAAATTTAAGACGTATAATCAAATAAATTCAGAATTTGGATCAGATTGACAGACAGCTGGGATCTGCTTCACTGAACCTACAAATGTTCATGAAATATTCAACAAATGTGACTTAAGTACTTAGAGTAATGCATCACTGTAATATTATTCTCCTGAGGCTTCCTTACATTCATCATATTAATGGGATAAAATGTGATTTAATGCATCTCTTCAAGGATTATAATCCCAAAAAAGTAAACAGGAAGCCAGAAATCTGATGTTTCCATTTGCCTTTTTTGAAAGACTTAGCTTCGAATTGTGTTAGAACAATTTCCTTTGCTTTCATAAATTACTCTTCAGTGTTTTCTTTGCTAATTGAAATATTAGAGGAAACTATCAAACGAGCCGGTAGCTTCACCTTTACCCTCCATTTTCTCTCAGAAACGTCTCCTGTAGCTGTCAGTCCCGCGGACGCTCACTTGGCAGAGCTGCGGCACTATATGCAGAGAGAAACCGATGCGCTGGCGCTGCACGGAGACGTGGTGAAGCAGCTGCAGGGCATCTCAGAGCTGGACCAGAACGCTCTGGCTGAGGTAAGATGCCGCCCACTTACAGTTTTATAATTTTTTCTGTGTTTTTGTCAAATGTTTTTAATGAAATCTTCATTAAAAACATTACTAACCGAATCCCTAAACCTAATCAATGGTTTGTGTCTTCCCTAAAGAACAGGGATTTCTTTGTGTCAGTAGGTAACTTCTCATTGGATCAAACATAAGTCACATATGGGGTTCCCCAAGGTTCAATCCTGGGACCCCTCATATTCAATATCTATATGCTCCCATTAGCTCAGATTATAACAAGTAATAACATTAGCTATCTTAACTTAACTACTATAACTATGCAGATGATACACAGCTCTACATTACAGTGTCATCAGGTGACTCTGAACCCATCTGAGCACCTGAGTTTAGAACAGATAAATGTGTGGATGTGCCACAACTTTCACCAGCTGGACAGAAACAGAACTGAAGTTATTATCTTTGGACCTACAGAGGAACGATCAACGCACATCTTCAGTTATTACAGCTAGAAACTTGAGATCAGCTTCAAAAAACTTTGCTTGAACTTCAGAGCCACATAAGGCAGTTACAAAGTCGGCCTTCTATCACCTGAAGAACATTTCTAGGATTAAAAGACTAATGTCCCATCTAGATGAAGAGAAACTAATCCACACTTTTATCTTGAGTCGCATTGGTTACTGCAACTGTAGCTGCATTTCCTTTACAAATGTGCATAAAACTTTCTCAATATTCCACTAATGTCGAGAAAAATCATAATTTCGCAATTGTGACGTTTCCCTTAAATAAGAAATGAAAATCACAGGTGAAAACATTTGTCACGCAATAAGTCATTACAAAACACGCCACTCTATCTACTTCCTGTCGTTGTCTTCTTCATGGTTTCTGCCAGTAGCAACATCTTGTTGTAGATCACGTGACTCGTTGTTTCCATTGCAGTTTTGTAAAGTAAACCATTTCTGATATGGCCAAAAAAAAGCACACTTTTTATCACCAAACAAGTTTTTTTTCTAAATTAACACGTTTCCATTAAGCAAATTTATTTTCGAAATGTCAAATTGTGCAAGTATATGGTCAATGGAAATGCAGCTAGTGTCTTCACAAGTCTAACTAAAAAAAATCAGTCCCCAGGCTGCAGCTGATCCAGAACGCTGCTGCTCGGGTTCTGGCTAAAACCAGGAAGATGGAGCACATCACCCAGTTCTAAAGTTCCTACACTGGCTCCCGGTAGCTCAGAGAATCGACTTTAAAATACTGTTGGTAGTTTATAAATCACTGAACGGCTCAGCACCACAGCTGATTAACACTGGAAAAGCTGAAATAATACCACAACCGAAGCCAGAAATCCCAGAGAGGTTGAAAAGAAGGCATCGTGGTATTTTTATTTAATTTTAATTAGTATGTCTGATTTGAAAAAATACACAAATTGTTAACTAGCACTGCTAATCCACCTCCTTTGCTTTTGCCTCTTTAACTGCTGTCTGATCACATGTTTAACAGAGAGATGTTGGAGCTGGGTATATGTCCTAGTTCATAAATTGTTTGAAAACTATTTGTATTTTGATTCACAAAGTGTTGAAACAGAATAATAAATAATTCTACGAATGTTTGATATGAAAGAATCTGAAGCTTTTCCACCTTTCAGGCTCGAGTTCGGGTGCAGGAATCCTCCCAGAAGCTTGAACTTCTCCGATTATCCCTGGAGAAATGCCTGCAGGAACAGAACCACGATTCTCCACGGCTTCCTGCGGAGGCGATCGATCCTCCGGAGGGAACGGCGTCGCCTGAAGACCGCAGATCGTCACGTCCGCTCCCAGCCTCGCCGTCCATCTTCCCCGTCCGACCTGCATCTCTAACTGGTAGCCACTGACTGAGAAAGTAGACCAGATAGTTACAAAACATTACAAAACATCACAATCATATGCTACAGATATTTTCTCTTGCATATCATTGAAGAAATAGATACGAAAAAATATTTTAATCAAACTAGTTAGAGGCAAAATAAACTCATTGACTCATCAATTAACATCTTATTACAAGTGATAACTGAATTTTCTTAATTTTAGGTTTTGGCAGTGAATGTTATATAAAATACAGCTACGTCCAGGAGATATGTACATCTGTGATAATTTTCTGTGAATTTCTGTTGAAATGTTTCTTTAATCTTCCTGATAAATGAAAAATTAGAATCAAAAACACAAGATTTGCTGCTCCATTTAAACCAAAATAAGTCAGTTTTAATGTCTAATTTCACATTTCTGATTTATTTGCTTTACAAGATTTTTGCACAACACAGGATAAAAATAATGGAAATTATTATTATTATTATTATTATTATTATTATTATTATTATTATTATTATTATTATTATTATATTATTATTATTATTATTTCCATTATTATGATAATAATGGAAATATTATCATAATAATGATAATGTTATCATTATTATGATAATATTAATGATAATATTAATATTATCATTAATATTATCATAATATTATAATAAGTGGACATTATGATAATAATAAAATAAATTATTTCCATTATTATGCAAATAATAATTTCAATATTATTGTTATTATTATTGTTATTAGTAGTATTAAAAATAATAATAATAACTAGTTATTATTATTGTAAAAGCATATTTATACTTTTATCATCATAAATATTTTTACGCTGTATGTTAATATTGTAAGATAATAATAATCTAAGTAATTATATAAATGTAATACTACTAATGCTAGTAATAATAATAACGGTTACTATTTTTAGTATTTATTTATTTATATAGTACAATTTAATCAAATTACAACCAAGCTGCCTGTTCTGGTAAATCATCTTTGTTTTTATGTTTTCTTGGGGTCGTTTTGTGTTTAATATTCAGTGTATTTTAGGGTCATTCAGGCTGTGTGTGTTTGAACATGACTTACCGTCCGCTGACTGCTGGCGGCAGATAATCAGGACGTGTAATCCGTTCGTTTTGGACAGTTCACTTGTAAGCCGGTCTCTGTCTGAGCTCGAGGCTAAAAAAAAAAAAAAAAAAAAAAAAAGCCTTTGATGATGTAATGAGGAGCAGATCTGTTAAAGGAGAATAGTGAGAAAGAGGGTGAGGAGAGTGGAAACACTTGAGGTGATTCTGAGCTTCACGGCGGTTAATTCAGAGGTGAAACGAAGAAAATGGAGAGGCTCAGCGTGACTCTCTCTCCAGAGGGGACTGATTAGAGGTTCGAGTCTGGGAGATTTATTCAAATTAAAGGTCTTATTTTGAAGTGCAGAGTCTTTTCTGGTCACACTGAGACTCCTTACAGGATAATGGAAACACGTGGGCGGGGCTTAAACTGTTTATTTGAAGAAACCGAGATTATTCCTCCTCTTCTTCTTCTTCTTCTTCTTTAGGCAAACTTGAACTGAGACTGTTGGGATGTGAGGATTTACTGAAACCCCAATCAGAATCAGAGCAGGAAAATCCTTTGGTGGCCTCTGAAAACGGTTCGGCTGTTCCTCATAAGACTGACGGATCGCTGAGTGAGTAAAACATTTTAAATCTGAAATTTTCAGTTTCAGCTTTACTTGCAGCTATGTTTGCATCTGGGAAAATATGAACAGTTAATTCAGAGGTGAAAGTTATACTACTAACAAAAGCGCAGGAACAGGAGAATGACTTCCTACCTTCTGTATAAAATATTAAGAGTTAGTCAAATCACAAACCCCGAAATCCAGCTTGCAAATAATTTTGAACATTTCAGATTTTTATTCCAAATCAAAATTTTGGAGGAGTAAGAAAGACAATTAGGGCAAATTAAAAAAGACACAAAAATTCAGACTTTTTTCTCAAAATGCTGACTTTAATCTTCCAAAAGTGAGATTAAAGTCAGAATTTTGAAAAAATAAAAATAAAAAATCTGAGCAAAAAGGTGAAATTTTGAGGAAAAAGTCGCAATTTTGATTAAATTCCAAATTTTGAGATTGAAGTCAGAATTTCTGGTGGCCCTAATCCTTTTCTGTAGTAAAGAGACAGGTCAGATTTAAAACATAAAATTCAACCAAAATTATCCAGCTGAAAAATTATTTTCAAGCACTATAGTAATTATGGCATAATTACTAAATGTTAAATTCTAACAACATGTAACACTAGAACTGGGAGACATTTTAAATGTCCAGAATAAATAAACAAAACTATAGAAATAACAAATAAATTTGATTACGAAGCCTCCTTAAACATAATTGTCCTCGAAATTAAGGGCTAGTTGAGACCAAGAGTGAAAACTTTTATCATCCAGTTTTTGGTAGAAAGAGAGAGAGAAAAAAAGAGAAAAACGATAAATCATGATCGAGCTCATTTTAATTTATCACACAGTTATTGATTCATTGCTTACTGTGACAAGCCTGTACCCTAGCATTGGTTGTAAAGCAGGAACTGTTTCTGTGAAGGTTAATCTGTCAGAATCAGGGTCTGTGTTGAATTTCATTTTCTCAGAAATGGTCCCACTTTCTCTGAAATACACAAACAAATTAAATGGTAAACAAACATGATGTGATCATGGGCTCTGAAAGTCAGACAGGCTTCTGTTTACGTCTGACTTCAGAGAGAAACTGCTTTCATTAAAACTGAAAAAAGTTGCTGTTTACAGTTTGTCTGCTGCCTGTCTCACAGCCCAGGTCAGCGCGGTGCTGCGGCTGGACGGCCGGGTCGTCGGCCGGACGCGCTGGGCTGCAGTCGGCGGCCTCAGCTGGGATCAGGTGTTCTGCATCCAGCTGGAGCGGGTGAGTCCAGTTCTGAAGACCAAGATACACTGGAGTGACTAAATGGAAGCGTACAGATTCACACACATGTAAAAATATAAGAAGAAAAAGAAAGATTAAGAGACAGTAAGCTGCATTATATGTAACTTTTATTAAAAAAATATGTTTTTTACATATTTGTTAAAATTGTCACCATGTTGTGACAGGTTATGAGACAGATGATCTGTGAAATTTATTCACCTCCACCTCCTCTCTGAGCTGCTTTTACTCAGAAGTAAAATGTAGCACTCCCGACCAAAAGCAACCAGTCAGAGACAGGAGGCGGTTGCTGATAACGATGAAGCCAATATTCAGAAATATGAAATAAGCAGCAGGAAAACTACAAACTCGATAGAGCTGTAGATATGGGACTTTATAAAGCCTATAAAAACCCTCTAGTTTATGAAAGTAAACTGCAGATACTTATTTATATCAGCAGGTGGCAGAGTTTCACCTTCTCTTGGGGTTAAAACTTTTCAAGTATGAGACTAAACTTGTTTGAATCATTCTATTTTCATAAACCTGCATTCTGGAAGCAAACTTGCTGGAAACATGGGGAACAATAAGTTCTTTATGAAAAACAATTCAGCATAGAAGTAATAAATACTTTGCACACTGGGCGTCAACTTATTACTGTCCAGGGCGAGTGAATGCAGAAAGTTGGTTGAAAGAGTTAAAATTAAGAGTTATTGACACTTTTATTACACATGTTTGTAGTCTTAGTAACTGATGGGATTCACCTGAGTTTTTGAATGAACATAACAGAGTATCATCTGCATAACGTTTGACATTTATATCAGTTTTACCTAAAAATTTTAGACAAAGTTTGAATAAAAAAGACTGGTCCAAGTACCAAACCCTGTGGTACTCCATAACTAACACATATTTACCATTATCATAAGCAAACTGGAATGATCTAAATAAGCTGTTACCTTGAATGTTCGGACCTCTGTAGGGGAAAATTGTAACTGATTGCATCAAATAACCAAACATGGACCCAAGTCGATTATTTGAGTCCATAAAAATATCAAATTTCATCCAAGTTGTTGCAGTGCTGTAATGACCTCTGATCTGATTCAAACTCTTCAGATTATTATGGTATAAATGTTATTTTTGAAAGATTTTTGGGGGAGTAGATAATTGCTAAATTATCCATCCACTAAGTGTAGACTGATCAGATTAGAAAATGAGACATTTCTTAAAGGAAAAACTGAGAAAGTGATGGCTTAATGAGGCTATTGTTGTTTGCTCAGCTTTTACAGGCCATTATATCTGACCGCAGCCATAATGGCTTTAAGATGCTTACAGGTAGAGCTTAACAGATATAGAGTTAAAGATGTTAGCAAGTAGAAAGCATGTTTGTTTCAGGCATCCACACTCTTCTCCAGCAGCTTAAAGTCTGTATCAAGTGCTGAAATATTGAAATATAAACAGAAGATTATACAGTGACTCGTGTTGCAAACTAAATATAAATCAGTCTGCCTCTCTTTGAGTTATCACAGTTTTTCCTTTCTGTCAGGTAAAAATAGTCTGGGATGTGCTTTGAAGAACGGTGGATTGCTGGTTTCTAGTCACCACCTTTCAGATGACAAGTGTCAGAAATGCTGTCAGATACGTGTCTGTTTTGTGACAAAACATGACAAAATACACTGAAAAAGGTCTACTGAGTGTTTTTCATCACTCAGTGTTTGTGAGTCATTTCTCATGGTCGCTCCATCGCACGCCACCCACAGCCAGACCGGCATTTCTCTGTCTTTAATTCAATAACTCTGCTTCAGACTGAACCAAAGAATAACAACAACAGAATACTTTTTAGGTCCCTGAAGGCAACACAATCAACGAGAACATGTTTCAACATATTCTTATATTTATATTTCAAATGAATTGTACATTGTAAATATTCAGTTGTGTTTTAAAGGTGATCTGTCATGCTTCATTGAACAGTTTGGGTTTAGTCTACGGGCTATTACATTGTTTGCACAAAATTATTCTCAGATAATGAGATAAAGTTGAAGATTTGAGAAATTTCCATGTTTTTTTTTTAGATTAGACTCAGAATCTGAGTTTTTTCTCTCAAGTTTTCAACTTTTTCTCAGAAATTCATAAGTTTTTCTAGAAAATTTCTGAGGATAATATCTAAATTTGAAAGAGTTTTTTCCTTCAAATTTATGACTCGCTTAACTCAAAATTTCCTTGTTTTTCTAGAAAAGTTCTGAGATTAATCTGTTTTTTGATGAAAATTTACTCAGTTTTTTTTTTCTGTCTAAAATTTTGCCTTTTAGCTGTTGTATAAAATAAATACATTGGTAAAAAAAAAAAAAAAAAAAAAAACTGACATTACAGACATGATAAATGAAAAATGTTCAATGACATTCATATGTGTATTTAGCATTTTTGTTTCTGCTCTTAGAAATGGTGGATAAATTCAGTTTGATTTTCTTAACCAAAACTGTAAATGAAATTTTACATTTGTGAATATTAATAATTGGATTAATTTCCAGTCTTCTGCCTTCATTGATATTCTCTCTGCAAAAACTAAAAATAATATGCTCATACCTTAGTGAAAATAAATGATAATGTTATTACATTTCTCCAAGTTTTTTGTGAGATGTGACGTTTCCAGAATAAATGACTGATTGTTTCTGAATTTTCTTTGTAAAATTGTTTTATCTCTGAAAGCCTTTGGAATCCTGCAGAATTTTCTGTAAGCTGTGAAACAGCAGGGGGCGCTGCTGTGCGGTTTTTCCTCACCTAACACTGCTTGCGTTGCTTTAAGGTGTAGTTTTATTTGAGACCAGCAGGTGTCAGCCTTACACATGCAGTTTTAACTAATTATCCTTACGGAGCCCAGTCGTTTTGCTTGTTTTACCGTTACAATTTAAGTTTAAGAAGACACTTTTTGTAGTTTTTTTGCAGATATACACGTCCTCCTGTTCAACCCTTAAGTAATTCAGGTAATGTGTGTTGCATCTGTTGACAATCTTTTGACAGTCTCGAGAGCTGGAGGTTTGCGTGTTCTGGCGGCACCGTAGGACGATGTGTGCGGTCAAGATCCTGCGTCTGGAGGAGTTAATGGGGAACCCAGACCACAACCAGGACTTCAATCTGGAGCCGCAAGGCCTCCTCCACATCCAGGTAACCAAGAGAGGAAGAACCTGATGGTACATCATTACTTTTTAAAGCATTGATGAGGAGAATAAATGTGAACGTATATAGTTTCAGTTCATCGACACTGTGGTGGAGCGGCAGCCTAAACTGAGACGTCAGCGATGCATTTTCACAAAAGAGAGAGGTAGAAACAAACAGCTCTGCACCAGTCCGTCTGTGTATCCATCTTTTTTTTTTTAATTATTGGGGTTTTTTTATTCCTCAGGAAAGAATTTCCTCCGAGCTGCTCAGATGAACATGAACTTTGCCACCTGGGGCCATCTGATGATGAGCATCCTCCCTCACTACAGCTCCTTCGCCACCTTCAGCTCGCATCTCTCCACAACGTCGGACCTGATCGGACACAGTCCTCTGAATCCGACGGAAAAGAAGCCTGATCCGACGTCTTCACTGCCAAGGTCAGAAACTACAGCGCCCAGAATTATTTAATTCATGTATCCAAAATTGAAATTCTCAAAAAACGTAAATTGGTCTTAAATAAGCTAATAAGTTTCAGAATTTGTTAAGCAAATGTTTTAGTTGTGTGCAGACATCTTGTTATGTTCCTTGACTGGAGGAGGTTGAGGCTACCGCTAGCTAGCTGCTAATATGCACTTGCTAGCTAGCTAACTTTTTTTGCACTTATCGTGGGAAAGTGTAAATTTATAATTACAAAGATAAAGTAATAAAATTAGAGAATAAAGTAATAATATTATGACTTTATTATGGCAATATTAGGACTTTATTCTTCTACATATTATAAGAGAATGCTCTGAAACCATTACAACCATTTAAGACCATTAGAAATATCATTCATAATGGTTTTAAAATGGTCTTAAAAGCCTTAACTTTAAGTTGGTCAAATTTTCAAGGAACCCTGTTTAATTTTGTCTGCTTTTCACTGAGTGATATCATGTTCTGCGGTTTGCTGATCTCAATTAATCACATTTATTTACATACAGAGATTCCGGTCAGAACATTTGTATTTTGTTTCTGGTACAACTGTAAATCTAATGGATATAACAGCACTCTGCACCAATCTGATGATCTAATAACCTACATAATAAATTAATTATAAATAAATATCTTTGTTGTTGAGCTCATTTGTCTATTTCATGAATAATTTAGCAGCACAAAGGGGTTTTTGACTTGAAAATGTTGCTTATTTTGTCGATAAATAGTTTTCAATTAAATAATTACAGGTAACAGATCTAAAATTGTTTCTTTATTCAGCGAAACTCCGCTAATTAGACTGAGTGTCTCTGAGGACCATCCGCCTCACAACGACGTTAAGCAGCAAGAAAACATCATCGTTAAAGAAGAGAAGACATCATCAGTGCCTGCACTGCAAGAAAAACTGGTAAATAAACATTCAGGAATAAAAACCAATAAATTCCTAACTCAATCGTGTTGTTCTGTAACTTTCAAATTTAGTTTTTATTCATATAAAAGAAATTTACTTTGAAACTTTTCAGTTCTGTTATTTAACTCAAGTTTTTTTAAAGATCAGAGCATCTAAAACTTGTATAGGTTTCAAGTGGCTTTTTGGACTTTCCACAGTATAAATTTGACTAAAAAAGTGTATAGCCAACATTTTTGTATGAGATTTTTATTTTATTTCTTGCTTGGAATAAACCTTGCATTAACAGTGTTTCACAAGTTTCGACATTTTTATTTTTATCTGTTGTTACACTGGAAATTTATTTTGTTATTATTGAATCGTTTTCCACAAACATCAAAATCTCATAGAAGAAACCGTATCAGTCCTCTTTTTGTAAATATTTCATATTTTGTCTAAGTTTTAAGTAAATTGGCAATTCTTTAAAAATACCCCTACATTTTCTATGATAGATATTTATTAAACTTCTTTTTTTGGATTCATGAATGAATGAATGGATGGTTGACACATGAACAAATTGCTGTCTCTCTGATCAAAACCTAACAATCAGATTGACTGTATGTTTAAAACAAACAAAAATGTGTTTTTATTTTGTCTTTTTGCAGATATCCATACACCCACCGTCCAGTCCAAACACCGCAGAAGAATGTGAGGATCAGCCCGTATCGCCTCTGAAGTAAACACAGTCACACGTACAGATGTTCATGCAGATGTTGTCTTATAAAGTGAACCAGAATGAGACATGGCCGTTTCTGTTTGCACGGCTGTTTCTCTGAAGGATGAAGGTTGAAGATTTTAAATATACATCAGTTCTGGGAAGAGGGCACTTTGGAAAGGTAACGGATAACATCTTCTTCCTCTGAATTCAGCAAACAAAAAAAAAACTCCATCCCTGAGGTTTTTAATGTGTTGTTTTATAAACAGGTGCTACTGGCCGAGTTCAAGAAGACAGGACGACTGTACGCCATTAAAGCCTTGAAGAAACGAGACATTGTGACTCGTGATGAAGTGGACAGGTGAGGGAAGCTTCAGAAGACCTGACTGTATTAAAACAAAGGTAAAATAGGTTCAGCTGGCTCCCTTCAATAAACATTTAGTCTATTTTATGGAAAATCATGATTCCTTGGTTCTTTGGAGAGGTTCTGCTAACGTCTCATTGAGACGAACCCAGAATCAACAAGAAGAAATGTCTCTGTGTTTCCTGTCCAGAAGCAAAATGGATGGAAGCCAGAGGTTATCAGTTTGAGGAGAAATGTTGTACTCTGATGGATGGATGGATGGATGGATGGATGGATGGATGGATGGATGGATGGATGGATGGATGGATGGATGGATGGATGG